>JAUMHR010000047.1:11855746-11869290 GCA_032361145.1 Enteromius fasciolatus | reverse complement strand
TCTATCTATCTATCTATCTATCTATCTATCTATCTATCTACAGTATCTATCTATCTATCTATCTATCTATCTATCTAAATTTTAAATTTCAAACCTCTATCATTTCAGGTAAGTTTTTTTTTAATTAGGTGCACGTTTATCTTTGTGCTGATGTACATTCATGCAGGAAATACTTTCAGACTATTTTACTATCTAAAATTTTTTAAGAAAAATTGTAACAAAATGTAAAAAATAAATGTTCCCACCCTTATTTTCCAAAACTAAAAAAAAAAGCAAAGAAAAGCTGTCAGCAGGATTCTTAACCTTTCCATGACCTGTCAGTCATCTTGTTGAGTAAAACAGGAATATCATGGAACATTAGACAGTGTTTTTAATGGAAAAGTACTTCCTTCTGGTACAGAGGAAAATTGCAAAACCTTTCTATTGACTGTACCTTAAAGTGTAACCTTTCCTCCTGGGCGTAAGTTGTGCTTAAGTCAAGCCCCCTGTTGAGTGGCAGTTTTAGGACACTGACCTTTTACACGAACGCACACTTCCATACATGTATGCAACCCAGCAGGTTTTTGACCTTTCCACATATTCACACACAAATAGACAGTAAAATGGGCGGACGGCCCCCCAGCCCTCTGTCAAATTGTGTGTACGTATCTTTGTGTGCCGAATTTAGTCTCGTAAACATGCGAGTTTTCACACAACCTACTTCCTAGTGTTTGTATCCTGTAGGGGTAGTTCATCCAAAAATTGTAATAATCATTCCAAAACTTTAAAATTGTTGTTTTGCTAAGAATGCCTCTGCTCTTTTTTTCCAAACAACGAGAGTGGATGGGTTCCAAAAACAACATTGAACTCCATGGACAAAACAAAGGCCGCCAATTATTCCTGTAAATACATCAAAGTTGTTGCTGAATGCAGAATTATGCAAATTTCACAATGGAGATTCTGCTCTTAAATACATTAGTGTCATATTTTCTATCTAGTCACTTGAGCGTTGCTTTAGTTCATGTAGGGCTGCACAATAAGTCACATTTTAATTGCGATCACGATTTTTGCTTCTCTGTTTATTAAGCATAAAACTTGGAGTATCACGCTGTTGACATAGCAAGATGCTAACATCAAACTCCATTGGAATCAACTGTGTGCTGCGTCTCTCTTACAGTTTTCATAAGTATGGCGCTGTTTTGTTGCCGCCAATGTTGAGCATTTTAGTGCATGATGAGGTTCCCCTGAGGTTTTTCGAGCCTACAGCTGTTGCTATAGCATAACCCGTTCTGTTTTTACACACAGACACTTGAGAAGCTTGGTAATTGAGTGGAGACACTTAGCATTATTCAATTTAAAGGGTGACAGAACGCATCTGTCGTCATGATGCCGCCCCCCCCTTTCCCAGTTACTCACATAGACTGTGCTAGCGAGAACACATGTGGAGCAAATGTTCTTAACCTTGAAGACCTGTGATGTTCTTCCACATCTGGCTAATCACTTCGTCAGTCTCCGTCTCACTCGGTTTTTCTTCTTCAGCTCCGACCTCCTTCACTGATCTGAAAGTCAAAGATGATGTACTGGACTGGAGCTCTCTTTGTCTCAGACTGTAGATGCTTCTGTCATTCTGAGCCAGGGTTGAGACGCTCGGGGGAAATGTAGCTATTGATTGACGGCGGTGTGAAGTTCAGGGCGGAGGTCAATTTAATGTGGCAGAACTCAGGAGGAGATGGGCAGATCGATGCTCCGTGCTGATTGGCCGGAGAGACCGGACAGGCTCACGGGTGTTGTCTGCTCAGAATTTTTACAGGTGCTCATCATCTGTGAGGTGAAACTTTGTCGATCTATTTTATATTGTATTATATTAAATAAAAATGATAAATGTAGTATTTATTTTGTTTATTTTTTAGTTTTTGTTTGTAAGGTTTTAAATGTAAATGTTAACTCAAATAAAATAACTTTATTTTCAGCTAGGCAACATTAAAAATTTTTGCTTTCTTTTTATTATTATTATTATTTTTTTTAGTTTAACCTGCACTAAAATAACTTAAACTGAAATAAAAATGAAAACAAACTATATAGGCATATTACAAACTATATTATTCAAGTAAGAAATAAAAATAACGACAAATTCAAGATAAATATAAATGTATTAATTAATTATATATAATTTAATTTATTATTATTGTAATTATTATTCAATATTTTAATTATTAATTACTATTTAATTTATATTTATTATTGTAACTAATTATTATTATTATTATTATTAATATGTTGTTGTTGTTAAATAACCAAAGCTGTGCTGGTTAGACAATATATCAGTTAATATTAGTAAGTAATTACGCTTTAAGTAATCAGTAATATCGTAGCATAACATCAGAAACGTGCTGGTTAGCCAATATATAATTTAATATATTCTATATTTATGTCATCAGTAATATCACAGCCTCACTTCTCAAATCCAATCAAATCAGTTAAATATTCAGTTTTATTGTAAAATGTCACATTACTCAAGTTGCAAACATATTGTAAATGACATTTTAAATTGCATTTGTTGAAAAATACAAACCAAAATTATGGCTTTTGCCAAAAGCTGCAAAACTAAAAATGAAGAAACAAGTTTCCCACAGGAGAGAGAGAGAGAGAGTGGCTTTTTTACATATACAGCCCATGGCGAGATTCCTAGTTAACTACTCTTAACAAAGTGCTCTCCAGTCGATCCCATCGATCCATTTATGCACCGCTCCACCGCAATCGCTCCATCTTTTCCCACACTCATCTGCTCTCTAACACACATCTGTCTAAAAAGACATCCCTCTTTTAGCCCCATCTGTTTTGGGTTCATCTACATCTGCGTTTCTCCTCTGCCTTTTGTTTGTCTTTCTGTCCAGACGTGCAGGTGTGTGTGTGAGATGGTGAATAATTGCCTGCAGCCCTTTTGAATTGAGGCCTCATTAATCGAGACCCGCGTCTGCCTCGTCATCAGCGAACACCGTTTTGAGCCAGCTGACAGTATTGTATTTACCCGTACGTTTGTAATTCAATATGGCCTGTGAAAACAGTTTGATCCCAATCAGTACCGCCGTACAGGTGTCTGACCTTGAGCCCAGGGCCAAGATGCCAATTTATAGACCTCCAATTAGCACACAGCGCGCTTAATTATGAGCACATCGAACAGCTACAAACACACTCCCTGAAATATTTGCATGCTTCACTTTGAAGTCGTATGCGCTACAAGCAAGAATAACCGTGAGATTTGTGGGCACTCTGTGGAGAAATGATTCAGTCTAATAGAGATCTCTCTGTGGATCCCACACATACACACACACACACACACAGAAGAAGGTTTATGAAACATTTAGCAGGAGCGAGCCGACAGGAACAGAGGTGCTGTGATCTGTCTGCTGGATTAATCCATGAATGCTGCTTCTCATCTTTCTTTTCTCCTCTTCTTTTCATTCCCTGCTCTCTCCCGGCCCACTGCAGTTCCTACATGTATGTATACATAGCTCTCTCTCGACTTCCATAAAATAGTATCTCTACAATAAACATCTCTAAAATACCTCTATTTACTTCCTTAAATGTTAAACTGATTAATAATATTTCTGATTGTTTTTTTGGGGGTTTTTGCTGATGGACTAATAATATTCAGGTAAATGATTCGGTCAGCTCCCAGTAGATCAAACCAAGTCCTGTCCTTTGTTATTTTTTCACAGAAAATGTGTTATATTATGTAAGCCAAAGCTATTTCATAATGCTTTTTGAAGACTCTTAACTCCTACTTACTATTGAACTATTGTTCAGCAGTTTTGCCGCCTTATCTGATTCCCTTTCTGGTAAAAATTAATGTACTGTCAAAGCGTGTGTTTTTGTAATCATTCGAACTGGTTTTAGACTACGAAGTTTGTTTCAGACTGATTCAAGATTCTATCTATGTCGGTAATTTCATAACCCCAGCTCACACACTTGGTCTGATACTGAAGCGTCTGACACTCCAGAACCGTGTGTGTTGGTGCCTTTAGCTGTATCTGAGATCTGTGATAACTGTGTGTGTGTGTGTGGTACAGGTGCGAGAAGGTTGTGTTTGTGTCTCTTTATCCATGGCCCAGCGCGTTTGAAAGGAAGAGAGGAGAAAGGCCGCGCACTCGTCTAAACGCCACATTGATCTTTCGCTCGGAGAATTCAGACAAGCACATTAGAATTCGACATCAGAGACGGCACTGAACACAGACTGCAGATTACAGCCGCTGACGGAGCGCGTGCACGTGCTAGCGTGTGCGATACGGACCTGAAGGGTCTAAATATAGAAATGCATTCCATTATAATCCCATTATCTCGTTAACACAGCGAACAACAGACAGACTAAACATATCGCAGGCTATATCTTACACACACATCTGCACCAGTGTTTATTTTGCCACTGTTGAGCAAAACTGCTATTATAATTACTTTTTTTCTTTAAATTGGAGCTAAAACAGGAAACGAAAATAAACTTTAATGTATTTGAAAAACATGTATTCGAAGCTAAGTACACTACAAACACATTTACATATTTATACTTAATAAAATGACCCTGCAGTTGTATTTTAGCATACTAGACTAGTATACTAAAGGTTTGCCAAGCTGTAACAACTAATTTTGTACTTTAACTGTGTGGAAGCAGTTCAACTGAAGATATACTGAAGGATATTTTATTATGCTAAAGTGGAACTACTGCACGTATACTTCAGGTACGCTTAAAATAACTTGCATTGGAAGATTATTATTTAAAGATCATCATAAATTGTGACATTAAAACACATTTTAGGCCTAATATTAAGAAATGTACAAGTGGTACTCCAAATAAGGTTGAAATAAGTTAGTAATATGAGCGATATGTCTAAACTATTGACTTTGTATGAAATAAATGCATTTTAAATATTACTTTTTACTAAGATAGAAGGCTGAGCAAGACTTTTGTTTATTTATTTATTTATTATTATTATTATTATTATTATTACTTTCTTCAGTTCTTAGTTTTGTTTCAGTTCAGTGCTTATGACATCACTAGTGGAGAGATGAAATCATAGGAAAGCGGGGATTCATCGAGTGTGTGCGCGCTTGGTTCCCCTCTGACATATTGTAAGCATATGGTGCTTTTCGGCTACGGCCTCTGAAGCCAAATGTTCAGAGCGATTTCATTCTCTCCGGGTCATAGCATTGTGTTGTGTGTGTGTGATGCTGCGGTCCTCGCCGGAGTAATTTGGCCAGCCTCATGCACACCAGAGCTCAATCACGTCAAGCTCGCTTACCGCTGTTTATTTTATTGACTCGCATGTTTTCTTTTATTTTCGCCCTGCGTGTGCGTTTATCCCTATCCTTTTCCCTCTACTTCCTCCTCTGCCAGCGCCGCTCTGCTTCTCGCAGACGAGCGTGAAAGCGCGGAGGTGGTTCGTGCGAAGGAGAACTTGAGAGATAGACACCTAGTCTAGTCTCCGCCATCTGTTCAGATGTTAATTGCGACGCATGACGGTGTTTTTCCGTCCCATAAACGATAATGAAAACGAACACCTCCCCTAATGCGCCCTGATGAAACATTTTCACACTCCTCCCTAATAAACAGCATTATGGGAGAACGTGTGTTTTGTTTGTGAAGCTAGTCGCTTCTGAAAGTCCGACGCAGATGCTGACTGGCAGTTAGCGCACACTTTTTTCGCCATTTTGTCTTTGACAAGCCGAGATGCGAAACACGCGACGCTCCTCGGCACTGATGACAGACGAAGGGAATTAAAAGCGGAGGGAGGAAGAACAAAAGGGCCGTGAAAGACTAGCTCGCGGCGTTGGCTAATCCTGCCGTGACTCACCGGCCTGATACAGCTACGACGCCCGGGGAAATACGTGCTACTGCACAGCATGGGCGCAAGCTTTGTTCATTTCGTTTATTGACGTTTTGAATTAAACCAACATGCTTGAGTCCGTTCCCATTCGGTTTTTAAATGATAGCTCTAGCTGTGTGTTGTGTTTTGGCGAGCCGTGATGAAGTTAAGGCCCGGTCTAATTAAGGCATCTGGAGGGGTCTGAATGTCCTAAGAATCGGAGCACCTGCCGAGAGGAAGACATGACCGAACGGAGGGAGGGTGGCACTCTCTTCCTTGGAGGAAAGACAGCTCATCTGTTCTGCGTTTTGCAGACGATTGAAGGCATGCAATTGTGGTTTAGTTCGCAAGCAGGAGTAATTTAACTCCACGCGTCACTGGAGCAAATCAAATGTTTTCTTTTGTGCTCGGCGTTCAGTAGGGTTTTCTGCAAAGAATCTTCTCTCAGTTTGGGAAAAGAGCTGTTTAGAGAGGAGGAAACCGGGAAGTGTGGGGTAAACCACACGGGTCAGTGACACGATGCTCATTTTGTTTGTTTGGATGTGTTAATTTATTCAGAAACAGATTAAAAGTGCAATTCATACATAGTAATTACTCATTACTTCATTACTTGAGTAAACATGTTGAATGCATGTCTATTTGAAAGGAATGAAGGTTTATGTAGATTGACATCTTTTAATAATTTAATAACAGATGATAGATGGATGGATGGATGATTCTCTATATTCTATTGTCAATAAAATATTGGCTCATGTGATTTGAAAGTCCCAATATTTCCAGAATTGAAGTTGTATTATAATACATAATTTGTGTAAAATGTATACTTTTACTTTTACTTTTATACTTTAAAAAAGATGTGTACACTCAAGGTGTGATCAAAATGTTTTTTCTTTTTACTTTTGTGCTTGGTGAATATTTAATCATTTGAGTTTTAATTTCATTGAATTTCCAAAATGAATACAAAGAACTTGACACGTCTTAAACTAGCTTTTTAGAAGATCTGTCCTTTCTTTCACTCTTTAATTGTCATTGACCCGCATGCTAAAGAAACCAACAATAATATCTGTAATACGTTTGAATTAAAATGCGATTTAATTCAACAAAAAAGTCTTTAATGAAAGAGTCTGAAAATGAAAGGTGAAGTGTGTAATATTTGCACCACTGGCATCGCCAAATGGAAGCGTATAAATAATATCTATTTTAAAAAAAGGTTTCCTGAACCGAAATTAACGCACTCCATTAGTCATTGGGACAATTTGAATCGTGCTTACAGGCTTCCAGCTGTGAAAATGCATCCCACGTTTGAACTTTCCATAGTTTCAGATGTTGTATAACGGATTTATGGACTGTAAGGGTGATAGAGAAGAATTGAGAGTGAGACAGCTGAGCATATGGGGTGTTGTCAGATGAAGGACCTGCCGCCCAGATGCTCACACACACACACACACCTACAGGTGAGCCGCGGGCCAGGATGTGCTGACCTGTAGAAGTTTGATGGTGGTCCAACTCCTGGTCATTATGATTGCTCCTGATGTTTGATATACTCCACATTCTGCACCTGCTGTCTGCCTGCCAGCGACACACACACACACACACACACACGCACACAGCTCGAAATTCATGCTGATACCCGAGTCAGACCCCTCTAGTACTGGATGACAGCCCATAACACAGCATCCTCTTCCTCTGTGTGGAGCTGTACAGACGGCCCAACTCAGCCGTTCGCAGCATCATCAGTCGCTCGTCCCAAGCTCCACCCGGTTTCCATAGCAACAGGGAGGCAATAAAAAAACGGGGTTGTGTTGGCAGGATTTTGGCAATCCTGTCACACTGTTGCCTCAGATTTCCACTCAAGCCGCTTTCAGCAGCAAAAGTGCGTGGAGCTGCGAGTTTAAGTGCGCAGTGTGCAGTGTCATTTGAGGAGCACTTTTCCTCTTAAGCACTTCAGTCCATAAACATTCGCGAGGAAGCACGGATGCTTTGTTTCAGCACTCCTAAGAGGATGGGAGTTCTGTGCACATGCATACTTCAAGACTGAGTTTGCGTGATGGAACGGCTGGAAAACAAGCACAGCATCAGAATGAACAAGCTAACAATTTATTTGAATGACCTCTTAGCTAGCTGCTTATTAGCATGCATATCACTAGCACGATGACTGTTTATTAGTAGCCTTCTTATAAAGCACATATTCTGCAAAACCATATTTCCTAATCCTACACCTGTAACAACTACCTTACTACTTATTATTTAGCAAGAAATTAGGGAAAACTATTCATTAAATATGTATTCCATGTTCTAAAATGTTATTGGGTTGATGGATATTTTCCGTAATTGTCTGTCCTTAATGATCAGGTTTAAAATGAACACTCAGCACCTTACACACTAACAATAAATGACCATTTTCATACTATAATGATTTGACTTTTGGTTATTTAATACAATATTACGTTTTGATAAATTACGTCATTCACGTTTTAATGGTAGTGACAAATTATTTTGTTAATATTTTGCCACAAGCATGAACTTTTAGTCGAAGGAATAGGCATTTTTCCTCTACATTATGGCTTTTCCTGACTAAAATAATGCAAATGGCATATTATTTATATATTTATAACATGTTTTCTATATTATGACTTTTAAATTAAACGTAATAGTAATAATGGTAACTTTTTAGGATAGGGACAAATTCTCACTAATAACTAGTTGTTTAATATCATGTTATTAACACGTTATTAGTGTATCATGTTATTATTGCAATACATTTGCCATTTATTAGTATTTCTGAAAACGCATATTCTGTATAACTAATCCTTTACAACTATCTTAATAATTATTAATTAGCAGCAAATTAGGTGTTTATTAAAACAAAAGGCTCATAGCAAAAATTAACATTTGATCATAATGATAAAAATGTAGGACATGGCAAATTTGATTGGCTCTTGAATGGTAAGCTATGATATTATATTATTTATTTATATTTACTGCGCCGAGCTGCATCAGAACAGAATTTGAGATGGTTTTAGAGCAGGAAAGAATAATGTAAAAACTTTTTGTCTTCACAACATTAGGCATTGATGAAATCTGCGGAATAAGACGAGGGGCATTTATCAAGAAAGCAAATAAGGTCAATTTTGATGTCTTGTCATTTGTAAGATTTACCAGCTATGAAAAAGTCAATAAAACTGTTCAGAGCCCCCAGTATTGTTTTTTTTTTTTTTTGGGGGGGGTGCTTGCTTATGGTTTAGCTTGTCCGTTTAGAAATAATATATATCTGTAAGTGCTACGGTGGGCCTGTCGTTTTAAATTGAAGTAATGTAGTTTTTATGGAGCGAGTTAAAAATGTTTCTCGATAAAACAAGGCTGTTATTATTGTGTTTTTATGGCTTGTGTGTGAGTGCGTTTCTCGTTAGCGCCGAAAGACGGCATTTCTCCAGCTCGCTGCTTCATTAGCAAGTGTGACATTTATCACATCGGCGCTTCGCGTTTCAAGAGTTACCATGGAAACCTCTATAGCACCCACCTCCCCTTCACACTTTTAACAAGTGGAGTGATTAACAGAACAGTTTTGTACATCTCACACATGCGCTCCGATGCCTGTCATTCTTCGCAGTTAAGCTGGCATGTTTTGTCGCCTGTGTGTTTTTGACTGGTTGGAAATATCTCCTCTCAGACCTTGAAAAACGATTCTCTTTTTATTTTGTACGTCTGCTTTGTTGTCAACTGACTTTGTGTGTGATGCTTACAGGAAACAGTTTGTCCTAGGTGATTTTTTGTCTAAATATAGTCAGAGTTTGACATTTCCCTGACAGCTGACGAACGTGATGATAGGAAAGATCTTCCTGAAGTTACACACTGCCTGTTTGACCTTGATGTGTGAGATTTTGTGTGTGTGGTTAAGTCTTTCTATCTTTCTCAGGACATATAAAAGGAGAAATGCTCATCATTGGCTGTTTCAGATCCTTTAAGCTGCCTACTTAAACAGCATTTTTGGAATTCATAAATTGAAGATTGACAGGTTTGCAAGCAGTTAGGTATACTAAAAATGCTTAATAATAAAAAAGTAAAAAACGTAGAGTTGTGTGTACGAATGTGCATTTGAACATGTATAACGTACAGCCTGCAGTGTCAAAATAATTATTGTATGTGCTTATGTTGCGCAAAAATACATACGGTTTAAACATTCATACATGATCAATCGTGAATAATCACATCCAAAATAAAAACGCAAAAAACTGTGCTGACAAACAATTAATCGTGATTAATCGTGTGTGTATTTATACATACGTAATAAATATAAATGGTACAAACACGCACATATATTACAGAAACAAAAATGTTTAGTAAACATTTAAACATTCATACATGCCTGTGATGCGAGAAAAAAAAAAGGTAATTTCTGTACGATTCCTAAAAAATATGTACGATTTGAACATGTGTTTTGACCTATGCTGGTCAAAAATGCATACGAGTTAAATATGTGTCTATGATGCAATAAAAGTGATGATAAAGAATATATAATTGCTAATAAACGTGTATGGTTTTAACATTCGCGCAAACGAATGTCTAGAATCTGTACTTTTTGCATGCCCAAAACTCGTAGTTCAAACTAGCGCTGTCAAACAATTAATCGCATCCAAAATAAACGTTTTTGTTTCCGTAATATATGTGCGTGTTTGTACTGTTTATATTTATTACGTATGTATAAATACACACACGATTAATCGCGATTAATTGTTTGACAGCACAGTTTTTTGCGCTTTTATTTTGGATGTGATTATTCGTGATTGATCATTTGACATCACTAATTCAACTTCCTTAGATAGGCAAAAATATGTACTAGAAACATTTGTACAGACCTGTGTCGCAAAAATGCACATGGTTTAAACATTCTACTTTGCGAATGTGATGCCGAAGGGAAAAAAAAGTAAATAAAGTTGACTTGAATGTTCGAACTGACTACGACACCTTATAAAATGCATGTTTATATGGGTCTGCAACTCTCAACATATGTATTTGAGTATTCCGATGCCTAAACCCCAAAAGGAGTCAATATGATTGTTTTTACGTGCACTTGCGTACTTATGATGAACAAAAAATGTACAATTTGATCATTTGTATGTACTCGTACGGCAGCTCACTAGGTTTTTTGACAAAGCCATTATGTCCTAAAACCAAATTGCAGAACAAACAGTCTTAGAAAACCATAAATTTGACAGCAAATGGGACATTCAGCGCATGGGGGTCACTGAACGGATGGTTTCCCCATCATAAACGTGACTGACAAGCCCTGAATTGTGACATGATGAAAGAAAGACAGAGAAATAAAGCAGTAGATGAACCATGGAGAAACAGAGATAAATCTTCCCTATTAAGTGTGGATGGATTGAGTATTTGTCAGCGCTCCGAGTAGAACGCCTTGTTTTTATGACCAATGAGATTAATTAGGATCATAAAGCTTAACTGATGAGTGGAATTAAAGCATCACCTGTCGCCAGCGAGAGAGATACGACAGCACAGCTGTCAGACAGGCGGTGTTAACTTCTAGTGATGATTGGAAAAATAAATAAAAACCACTTTTTCCTTCTCTTTCTCACTCTCTCCTGCTTACATACACATGCACACACTTGTCAGCTGTGCTCTTTTTTTAAACCGAGGAAATTACAGGTTTGCAACTTCCCCCCCAGCTGCCTGTCAACTAATGTGTGTAGAATGGGTGGAAGAGGGATTTTGTATCCAAATTAGTTTCATTTTCACAGTCGTCTTGCTTTATTTTGCTCTCTTTTCGCTCCTTATCAGCTCACTTTGTTTGTGTGTGTGTGTGTGTTTACACAGTGTATAACTATAATTATTTTTCTGTTACTGTAGATGCTTAGGTCCATATATTTTAAGCAACCTGACAGATTAATTTTTGTAATCCTTGAGTAACACAAATGTATACAATAAACATTAGGTATTGCATATGTTTTTTTTTCTGTGTAAAATAAACACAAATTATATAATTGTGTTTATAATGTGTTAAAATGTCATTTACAGCAGAAAAAATCAATAAAAAAATATGTGTATGCATATGTATATATATATATATGTATAGAAAATACAAATAAATGCACAGAAAAACGTAACACAGTACGAAAAATATAAAATGTCAAATATTTACAATTAATTTTGTATATATTATAAAAATATGTATATAACAGCATATGCATAAAGTATTTGAACGTAATATAAAATAAATATAAAAATTGATTTGTCATAATTTAACAAATAAATAAATAAAATACCTATAATATATTTTTGTATTTATTTATTTTTATTATTTAGTTCATAGTTGTAGTAATACTCCATAACCATGTATACAAAATATCTATAAATTTAAAAATATATATTTAACTACCACATTTCAAAGCATTGTAAGTGCTCCTGTAACCGTTTATGGAGGCTGCTCAGGCATGAAATAACCTCAGCCCAACAATTACTGTATCTCCAATCATAATTTGTTATATTGCATTATGTTTATATTAACATCCAGCTTATCTTCTGAAGCATAAATGATGTCTTGCTGGCTTGCAGTGTTATTGCGCTTGTTTGTAAGTGTGTGAGTTGAGTGTGTGTGTGTGAGCCCGCGGACTATCAGAGTTCCTTACATCAGCAATCCACACACACCTTAAGAGCAGCCCAGGCTGATGGAAGGTCTAGTTAAGCCATTAAGGCAGACAATTGACTCAAATTGAGAGGGAAGTGGATAGAAAGAAAGAGAGAGAGAGAGAGAGAGAGAGAGAGAGAGAGAAAAAGAATGCTATGGCAGGAGTGGATCTACTTGACAACTTAATCTGAGCCTCAGGACTTACATTCAGACAGACAAACACACACACACACACACACAGACAAACACTTTTATTTTCACCTTGTGTCTGGCTCTTACTCTACCTTGTCAGCACAGAAGAGTGAAAGAAGGATGGTCCAAATAAAGGACAATGTATTTAAACTGTCAATGGCTCCTCTCCTTAGGCCTTTGCAGGGAATTGTAAGGAATTTAATGATTGTGATTCAGCGTGATGAGTCTGTTTCCTTAAGGGCTCCTTTTAGCACCAGATAATCCTACTGTAACTGTATTATACCATTTAGTCTGCTTTTATTTTTTAGATTTTTGGTGTGTGTGTCCAATATAGTCAAACGGAATTGGTAAGATTTTATTAATTCATTCAATCAAAATTCAAGTAATGGGTTACACTTTATTTGAAGATGTTACCTATTATTATAATGAAATTCTGCATAATTACATGCAAGTAACCCTACCCATATAGTTAATTAATATTACTCAGTACTTAATAATATGTAAAAGGACATCTTAAAATAAAGTGGAACCGAGTAATATTGTAACATTTTAATATAGTTTAAAATAACAGATTTAATTTTTTTTTTAATGAAATCATTACTTCGGTATCACATTATCCTTTAAAAATCATACTAATATGCTGATACGGTCTTCATGATACATTTATAATTACTATCAATGTAGAAAACCGTGATAGCTTTTTTTTTCTGGATTCTTTGAAAAGTGCAAATAAAAGAGATACATTTATATCAGAATAGGGGTCCAAAGTAATGCATTAGTTAAGCATTAATTAATGGTTAATTCGTTCACAATTAAGCATTAGTTGAGCAAAAACACACTACTAATTAATGGTTAAAATGTTAGGTTAATCA
>JAUMHR010000047.1:11829430-11842720 GCA_032361145.1 Enteromius fasciolatus | reverse complement strand
TTCTCGCCTACTGAATTTCGAATGCTATGAATTCGGACATACTACTCGCCTCGCATGCTGTTTTTCACGTACTATATGGTAGGGAAGTAAGCGATTTCTGACGCAGCACACGTCTTTCGAAAGAAACATGATTTCATATGATGAACAGATGAGATTTTGACATTGAAGAACACACCTCACTGTTTATGTGTTGTGCTGGAATGGACATTCAATGGAAGGACAGAAATCTCTCAATTTGTTTCGACGATAAACAAAAGTTGTATGTGTTTGAAACGATATTCTGTCAGGGTTAATAGTTGAGTAGTGGCTTCTGTGGGTGTTGTAACTTGTAAACAGATGTTCTGCATTTAGCCGTTACCACATTGTGTATCTTAGCAGGCCTGGAAGGCTGTATTGATAAATCAGCATTCAAGACCAGAACTACTCGTCTTATAATAAAATGTACCTAATGGGCGTTGCGGAATGTAATTAGTATGAATAGACGAGCTAAAGATCACCGCGGCCTGTGCATGTGTATATGTCAGCGTGTCGGCACGCGGACAAAATCTCTATCTCCACCAGTGACCTTTCAGCCAGGTTTCTGGTTTTATAAATCAAGCTCTCTCTAACAGAACGCCTACAATTTAGATTCATTCAAATGACTCTCTCTCTTACACACACACACACACTCCCAGTGCTCATTTAAGAGGCTGTATAGTGTAATTGAATATAAAAGGTCAGTATTGTAATTATTGCTGGATAAATGAGGGAGCTGGCCATCCAAGCACTTCGCTCATCATTTATTGTTTCCAGGCCGTCAAGCCAAAAGGCCAGTCAGTAAATACTCATGAATCAGTCTTTATAAACACACACACACACACTGACTAAGACATAAAATATATTCTGTACACAGTGCACAACTACTTCTACGGTAGCATGAATTGACATTATGAATATAGTTGCCACAAGGGATTCTCTAGTTTAAGTGTCCTTCTGTTTTTTATTCTTGCTGTAGCTATACAAAATGCTTTATTGTATTAGTCTATACTGTAATAATGTTTCTGATGCATTATATACAGCATACTTTGCACAAGGAGGTTTTGAACAAGATTTGGGACATCCAGTTTATCAGTTTAATAAATAATTATCAGATTAGTTAATCAAAATGATAATTATATTTGCTATCACTGAAAGAAAAGACAGCGTATATCACATAAATCAACAATAATACCATTCAATAATTATATTTAAATAAATTGATTGTAGTATTATAGTTAACTTTTATATACAGCAGGGATGGATGACATTTCTTAAAAATCATATATAATAATAATATATATATATATATATATATAAAACAATGATTGATTTTTTAAAATTGAATTTTATACATCATTGATGTGTGGTTTGTTATGATAGGACAATATTTGGCCAAGATACAACTGTTCTGGGGGTGCAAAAAATATTAATTTATTTACAGTATGAAATGAACGTAATATGTATTATATATATATATATATATATACACACACACACACATTTATATATATATATATATATATATATATATATCCTTATGGTTTATAGCATAAGAAATTGATAATTTTGTCCCATAATATGTATGTTTTGGCTTTTGCTACAAATATAAACTATATATATATATTTGACCATTTGGAACTTATTCTAAAATGTTGTGCTAAATAAAAATAAATAGCTTTGTTTAAAAATGAGTAAGCAAGTGAGACTTGTTCAAAACTTTTCAAACCTTATTCGCAAACAATTTTATGTGCGTTTACATATGTATTCCCATAGACTGCGCTTATACCACTCATCTGTTTAAAGGAGTTACTCCCTGAAGCACATGTGCATCTGTTTTAGCAGTCAGGGGTTCTGCTTTTAATAGATCCAAGGATGCATTCGTATTTCATTAAAAGAGTTTAATGTTTTCCCCATAACCCCTTTAATACAGCCAAGATTGCTGACACGAATAACGAGATAATTAGATGTAGATTTCCACTGTGTGAGGTTAAAAAGGTGATTGGTCAGATGTTTCTGTGTGTCTGAGGGTCGCCGTGGTGATCGTTTCGTGCTGCTATTGTGACATTAGTGTGCATGTGTAGGCCGCGCTCCTCATTTGCATACGCCGGTCAGTATATTGTGTATCTTCTCTATCTTGTGTTTGTGTGTATATGTGTGTGAGTGGGTGCCGTTTATGATGTAATGTCCAGCGTGACGTTTGTGCTGTTTCGACGAGTGTTACGTTCACCGTTCACGTGTGTCGTCGAGTTTTTGTGTTCTGTCTGTTTTTGTGCGTGTCGTGTTGTGCTTTGTTGTAGAAACACACCCTGAGTCCAAATGCTAACGAGTAAGAGCACTTCTTTTTTCTTTATTGTTGGGTTTTATGTAAAGTTGCTCACATGCTCTCAGGTATGGCAGCTCTGAACGGCGGGCTGGGCAGCACGGGCCTGAGTAACGGGTCGGCCGGGCCCATGGACGCTCTCACACAGGCCTACTCAGGGATCCAACAGTACGCGGCTGCCGCCCTGCCCACCCTCTACAGCCAGTCCCTACTGCAGCAACAGAGCGCTGCGGGCAGCCAGAAAGAGGGTATGGACACACACAATGGACGTGTAACATCTAGTTCCACTTTGAACAGCAAATATGGGAGTACAACAAAGTTGACAAAAAAACAAACCAACTGTTGCATATTTGAGGCTGCTACAGTATGTAACATGGTTTAATATTTATCTAGAGCCCTTAAATAGTATTAAATAAATAATTTAGTACAGTTCACTTAGTGTGTACATACATGTTTTTCCACTGTGTACTTATATTTTAGTATTTCAGTGCAGTATGAACACAATAAGTACATTGCACGTATTATTGATGTACATTTCTTTCTTTATTAATCTTTCAAAACTTGTGACTTTTTCTTTTGACACTTTTGTCATCTATATACGTCCATAATCAAATCAGGGCCAGTCAAAAACATACACTACCATTTTATAATTTGACATACTGATGTTTTTGGAAAAAGGCATTTATTTGGTTGCTATATGGTTATTATATGGTATTATATGGTTGCTGAAAATGTCGCCGAATTACATTGCATTTTAAAATATAGAAAATTTGTATTTTTTATTATAATATTTCGCAATATTTTACAGGAGTCTATTTTATCTGCTTGTTTTCTTTAATCAAAAACTGTAACCTGTAACACTTCTATTCTAACTACCTGTTTTGGGATTTTTTATTGGGGAAAAAAGTGAGCCACTAACGTTCTGCATACTTTTTTCTATTCTATACACTTGTTTTCTTTTTATTTATTATAAAAATAAATTACCCTCTAACACTAGCATTCGCTTCTTTTCAATTCTTTTTGACTTTTCTTATGTATTTAAAAATAAATAAATAAATAAATAAAAGACACTATCACCAGCATTCTCTATTCTTTTTGCATTCCATCTTCTTTTCTTTTTGTTTATTTTAAAAATAACAATTTACCCTCTAACACTAGTGTTGTCTTTTCTTCTATTCTATCTACGTGTTGTTTTTATTTATTTAAAAAAAAAAAGACTTGTCACAGAACGCACATATTATTGCTCTTTTGTTGGTTTTGATTACTTCTATTGTCCTCGTTTGTAAGTCGCTTTGAATAAAAGCGTCTGCTGAAAGACTATGTGTCAGTATAACTTGGTTATGGTTTCTTCACTAAACATGGACATGTACATTTCGTGTGTGTGGAACAGGACCTGAAGGAGCCAACCTGTTCATCTACCACCTGCCACAGGAGTTTGGGGACCAGGACATCCTACAGATGTTCATGCCTTTCGGAAATGTGGTGTCTGCCAAAGTCTTTATCGACAAACAGACCAATCTGAGCAAGTGCTTCGGTATGAACTGACATACAAACACTCGTGGGAAAGAAATGCAAAATATACCATTAGCAGTTATTTGCTTATGGCTTAATTTGACATTAAACTAGTCATAAGACTACAACAATTGTAGCTTTGCAAAAATTGAAATAAACTTGTGCTCACACTTAGAGCCAGTTTTACTATCAGCTTGCGCCAATTCAAACTGTCTGTTGGCTTTAAAATAGTATGATCAGGTTTTACTAAAGACACTCAGTGAAGAATTAGCGCTGAAAAGGCGTGGACAGTTATTTTTGCACCTGACCTTATTGAATATGCATTTGTAGGAGTTTCCCTTTCAGATGCAAAATTTATGGGAGCGTAGCAATCAAATAATCAAGCAATGAGATTTACTAATGTTTGCGCTCATCAAATTACTCGTATTTGCGCCATTATTTAACCCTCAATTTTCAAACATAATTTATTTGTAGTTCAAGAAGAGCACAAAAACGTAATTTCCCAAGCTATGTTATTTTTATTTTGCTTTAGGAGATACCCAGAAACCCTGAACTAGAAGTCAAGCAATACCAGGTCTATTAAAACTTTTGCGACTTTTTTAACGTACTAATTTTTTACTAATTTCTTTATTCTTTCTTTGCGACAGCTCTAATTTGCTTTGTGCTTTGTATATTGCGTCGGTCGATATGTAAATGAGATGTTGTGTTTGTGTTCTTTAATTAGCGCGTTGGTAGTAAATCACCCACATAAATTTCGCTGTTCAGTAAAACTGGCTCTTTTTTAAAAGTTTCGAAATTCAGTTGTATGCTGAATTTCATCCTGGCATTGAGTTCTTGCATTTTTAACGCCAAATATGACTTGATTACAGTCGAAAGACATTGTGCTGTTCCTATATCCCTTTCTCTTTTCTCTCTCTCTCGTAGGTTTCGTCAGTTATGACAATCCTGTGTCAGCGCAGGCTGCCATTCAGGCGATGAACGGGTTTCAAATCGGCATGAAGCGTCTCAAAGTTCAGCTCAAGCGCTCAAAGAACGACAGCAAACCGTACTGATCTTAGCACTAGGGCCTCTCTCATGTTACACTGCTAGGGTAAGTCCCCACTGCTGCCACGGTTGCCAAACTGGGACTCCGGGGGGAGGGGGTGCACGAGGGGGAGTTTCACCCTTTGACCACCAGAGGGAGCCACTCTCCCATAACCTTCTTTTCAGCTTTTTTTAAATTAGTAACAGTATTATTTTGTCTCTCTTTTTTTTTCTCACATGAACGCTTCCATTTCCGCCATTTTTTGTATGACTTGCGATGGATGAACAGCTATTATTGGTCAACTTTTTTTTTTTCTCTTCCTTTTTTCGTTTGAGTCATGTGTAAACTATTTGATTTTTTTTTAAAGTAAATATTTATACAATGGCTATTTCATTCTATGATGATAACAACAGCAGAAAGAAACGATGTATAAAGTATTATTTGTTTCTCTTTGTGAACCTGAGGCTTGTAAGGACAAGTAGAGAAGGTTCCGATATGATTAAAGCACCAATATGCACATTAACCTTTGCCCTTTGGCCTCTGGTGTCGGTTCAGGGCTTTGCTGCTCCTTCGAACCCTTGGCCCACTGGCACTAGAGAGGAAAGGGTTAAACCCGCTGTGGCCTCTCTGTAGTCAACGGCAACAACTGCCTAAACAGCTTCCTCAACAAATACTTGCCGTCAAATGTTCAGTGATTTATTTTTCTTTTCTTTTCTTTTTTCAGTCATTTTCTGTCAGTAAGGGTTTTTCGTTATTGTTGTTTGTTTGTTTTTGTTTTTTTTTTTAAGAAAAAAAAAGTCCGAATTTTATGCATCAAATGATTGTGGTCTTTGTCCAACAGAATTTGTGTAGAGCATTAAAAAAGATTTTGATCTGTCGATGGTTAAAAAGAATAAAGCATTCTAGGTTCTATGTGAAGGGGTGGGGAACTGAAAACTTGATGTTTATCGAAAGAAAAAAAAAACTTAAATTACAGAAAGCCACAGGCCTGTAAATTTTATTTGTAAAAAATGCAGTTCTATTTTTATACAAAATTTCTACTGCCTCTGAAGTAAAGGACTTTATTTATTATCTTTTAAGTTATTGGGTTTGGAAAGTCGTGCTCTCTCTATCCTGAGCCTCGTCCGGTAGTCTTCTTAAACCACACAATCTGTTGTGTGACGAGAACACAGAATCACGTACAAAACCCCTCTTTTTTCTTTCTTTCTTTCTCTCTCTCACCTTCCCTCACGCCATTTCCCACAATCCCATCTGTCACGTCCTCATCATATCTGTCTCGACTCTTTCTTCCTCTTCTCTCTTTCGTCATAAGTAGTGGCACTTCATAAGTGAAATCTCTTTTTCGTTTCGTTTCATTTTGTTTCGTATTGTTTGGTTTTTTGTTCGTAAAAAAACAAAAAGAAAAACGGTATAATCTCTCCCAAACGGCGATCCATCTGCGGTCTCGAATCAGGATGGATACTTTTGGGGTGTATGTCTGTATGGAGGAGATCGAGTGTGTGTTTGTATTCTCTGTGTGAGCGAGTGCCTCATCCACGTGTACATGTTGGCAATTTATTCAAAATTTGTGTACTGTACGAAAAAAATGCTAATGTGATGTTGGTGAAACGCTGGTTAATAGAGCTGCTGCTGTTGTTTGTTTGTTTGTTTGTTTGTTCGTTCGTTTGTTGTTCTCATGGTTTAATGATGTTAGTTGTGTGCCGGAGCTGTGTGTGTAACTCTCCTCTCCCGTTTTCTTCCCTAGAACTCATCTCCATGACTCTATGCTCATCGTTTGCCTAGCATGTCTACGTGGCGTACAAAAAAAACCCGTCTCATCGTCCCGTCATTGTTTCTGATGTCTTTCTGAGTTCTCCTGCTCATAATCTGGTCTCCTTTTACTGATCTTTGTACTTTGATCTTAGCCTGATCTTTTTGAAAAAAAATTGCATGTGACCTCATTTTGAGCTTTTTTTTTTTATTGTTTTTTTGTTTTGTTTTTTGTTTTTGTTTGTTTAGAATAACTGGTGAGGGAGGGAGCGAGGGGGGAAAGGAAGGGAGGAAAGACAAAAAAAAACAAAAAAAACCAACAATAATAATAATGTGAAAACGCTGCATTCACACTCTAGAGACAGAGTATATTTACTAACATAACCAGAGCATCGTTTTAAGAAAACAAAGATAAAAGAAAAAAAAAAAAAATCCTGTGGCAAAACAATTACAAATATTTGCGTTTGACTTTTTTGTTTCTTTTTTATTTGTCAAGATTGTTTTTTGTTTCTCTCTCTCTCTCTCTTTATGTTGTCGTTTTTTGTTTTTCATTCATTTAAAGTAAACTTGAACGTTCAATACAGGGATTGGCGTTGGGACTTACTGTCGGCAACACTCTTAATTTGAGGCCTGCCGTAAGAAACCCACGCTGGTTTCTAAACGAATAGACTACTTCCACGCAGTTTTAATAAAAAAAATAAAAAAAGCTGTCTGATCGATATTAGAATCTCTCAGAGCTTGCTCGTGGTTTTTACATTTTTCAGGCAGTGTAAAGTTTTTTGATAAGGCCATTTTAAGTGGCTTGATTTCTCATTAAAGTCTATATAAAACCACTTTTTTCTAGAGTAGTAAAGGTATTAAAAAAAAAAAACACACACACACAAGATTGCCCTGTTTGGGGGGAAATGCTACCTACGTGTCACACCTTTTGCTGAACTGACTTACAGTTAGACAATCCGTGGTTTAAATGCACATGAAATGACCTATATTTTATACTGTTTAAATGTATAGAGGAAAAAATAAACAGAGTTTGTGTAACCCGCGGTCCCGTCGGTGCTTTTCGTGGATAAAGTCGTGGTTTCATCAAGTCTAACAGTCTTATTTGTCTCATGTTTTTAAAGAGAAGACTAAAAATCAATTTACTTGAACAATAGACAAAGCCTTTCATAAGTACTATTACTACTACTTTTTTCGTTTTGTTTGTTTGTTTGTTGTTTTTTTTCCCTTGTTTTTTTTTTGTTCTTTATTTTATTTTATTTTATTTTGATAGGAGTCCCTCTTTGCTAAATTTCTTGTTGGGTAATTAGCTATATAAAAATTCTTAAAAGTTACAGTGTCGGCTTGTGAAGCATCTATGTCATTATATTATTTTATTTCTATTGTGGAAAACAATATTTAGATGTGTTATGTTGTTCAGCAAAATGTGATTTTTTTTTTCTTACAAAGAAAAAACAAGATGAGTGGAATTTAGTGCCAAATTCTGACGGTACATCCTGCCTACAGCTTCAGTGTTTTACTTGTGAAATTATTTGATAACATGGGTATTTTATTACGTAAGTGTTTTGTATGGAACCCTCATATTTAAAGATATAGATTTAAAAAAGGTTGTTAACTTGCTCTTCTGTGGTCTTGTTGCCTGAAACTGTTCATGTTTTTGCTTTTCTTTCTTTTTTTCTTTATTTGTAAAGATGTAAAAAGTGCCCATGTGTCATTATCGCTCTCACAAGCACACTCACGCACACACACACACACACATACATTCAAAGGTAAGCACATACACACACACACATGCACGCATACACACACCTGTGCTAAAGGTTGACCTCACAACCCTCTTTTCTTTGACGGTGTGTGTATGTGAGCCCCTGAGATTGAGTCTCAGCTGTTCTCCTTATACACATGCACACACTTAGACACAATACACCAGAGAAGGCCCAGATTTGACAGGACAAATTCACCTGATACATCATGTTTGTCGGTGAACAACTTTATGTATGATGGGACAAAATATTGACGTATTTTTGTGAATCAGGCGTTGAACTTTTGACCATCATAATATAATACAGGGCCATCACGACAGCCACATAATCATTAAGCAACAGCTGTGTTCCTCTACGTTAAACTCGAAACGTCTCAGTGTAGTCTCGCTTTCTGCTGCCTTTATCAGGACTATTTTACGTTCGTAGGACAACCAAAACTCCGTCCTGATGCCAAAGTAGTTCAACGTGATCTGCATTGTTCGATAGCGCCTGTAGCACTTTGCTGTAAACGTTTACACATCGTTCGAACGGCCCGTAAAAATATTGTTTACAAACGTAGTTTACAGGCAGCCCCCTCGAAACCAGTTTACTTCACTCTATAGCACTATTTTATACCCAAGCTCTGCCGTTGCCTTAACACGTCGATCAGTATTAATGGGCTGGAATACATTGATGCACATTGTAAAATGTGTGCCAAGGGTTGTGTGTGTGTTTTGTGTGACTGCGTACAGATGTGTGTCGAACGGTTGTTCGTTGTCTGTTCGTCCACGTTATTTCTAAACTTTAGCCAAAACAGGATCTGCCAAATTTTGTGCCAGTTGAAAAACAAAAGGGACTCATTCATGAAACAAGAACAAATTTGCCTAAATCATTCGTAACCATTTTTATTAAAATTTTCGTACAAGTCAAACTAATCTATCTAAACTTAAATCGCGCAACAAATTTCCGTATGCCACGCATAGTATAGCACTTGTACATAAACTGCGTTTGGCGTGAATTACACGCAGCCATTTGAAGTACATTTTCTGCACAAGACTTTGCGTGAATTGTGACCTATTATAAATTCTTACGTAAATTGTCATGCACATGCAGAATTTGTATACGTTGATCGTCAAAACACGTCAATCAAATGTCTTAAAATCCAACTAAACCGTTAACTTACTAATGGCTTTTGTTGCGCAACGACAAAATTTTGTACGAATGGTTTATACAGAAATACGTCCGACTTGTCTTTCATAAAAGAGGCCCAAACGTTTTCCTATTATTTTGATTGAGTTTCGTACTGGGAAGTTGGAGTCGGTCAGTTTATGATATATTGTTCCCTTTGCCAAATCGTATAACCACTAGCACAAACACAAAAGCACATGCGCACTAGCACAGCGTTATCACGCAGTATTAAAATTGACGACTCTTTATGCTTACCCAGTACTTACACCCAAGTCAATTGACTTGCTACAGGTACTTAACCCTCCCGGAAAGTTGCTGAAAATTTCGTTCGTAAAACCAATCATGAAAGAAATACTAATCATGCTACATTTTTCATGGAATGCATCTTTGCTTGACCTCATTTGATTCGTTTGACTTGACGATAAACCGCAGTTCAGCGCAAGTGTTTTTACCTCATCACAGTGCCGTATTGGGACTTCTGAAATATCGCTAGTCGTTCATTTCCATCTCACTGTTCCGTTTCATTTACACAATTCATCACAATCAACCTCAGACAAAACAGGGTAAGCTTTCGCGGCCAGCACAATTTCGCAAACACATTTGTTAGATCTTTAGTAAAGCACAAACTCACAAGGAGTTCTCGCTGAGACTCTTCACTCAGGGGTTTTCCGCACCACACGCATCTGAAATCTGTTTGTTGTTTCTTTTGTTTCTTTCTTTCTCTTAAGTGCTATTTAACAAGTGTATTTTAAAGAAAAAACGATGTGTAGTTTCTTTGCATTTTGGCTTATGTCAAGTTTTTTGGAAATGTATGTGTTTATCTAACGTGCCGTAACAAAAGCTTGTCGTCTGTAGATTAATATCATTTTGTTTGATTCTAAAAAGATTTAAATAGTTTTAAGTATTGTCTTGAGAAAAGCCAAAGTCAATGCATTTCAGTGGATTATGTAAGCGTGATACATGTTTGTTTGACAACACTTTGAAAATCTGTCATTGGATGGGAATTTAAAAAGTACAAAAAAAGCAGGCTTTCCTATTTCTATCACTGATTGTACTTATGCCTTTTGTACCAGTGGAACTTTTTATACTGGCAATTAAAGGAAAAAAAAGAAAAAAAAAACTATCCGACAGGCTGCGCG
Organism: Enteromius fasciolatus; assembly: GCA_032361145.1. Classification (NCBI taxonomy): domain Eukaryota; kingdom Metazoa; phylum Chordata; class Actinopteri; order Cypriniformes; family Cyprinidae; genus Enteromius; species Enteromius fasciolatus. Next base: position 11,832,031 of record JAUMHR010000047.1, on the reverse strand, counting down.
GCCCCAGCCAGGGGCCGACAGCGACTGGTTCCCGAGTTTGATTTCTAGTTGGCGTCCAGAACGTTAGGTTTTGATATAAAGATTTTTTAGAAGAACTTTGGCTTGGTATCTTTAGCCTCCTCTTCTTTATTCTTCACATCAGTATTTGCTTTCCTTTTCCTTTTTTTCCCATTCGTTTCCTTTCTCGGAAAGAGGGTCGAGGAGTTTTCCTTTTGGCTTATAAATACGTAATGCCGTTTGTCTTTACAAAGAGTCTTTACAACAGCGGTAAGTTTCATTTAGTTAAGTATTGTGCAGTCACCATGATAAAGACGATTAGACGATTTAGAAGTATTTAGTCACCTTCAGTGGATAAATGTATTAGTTTGACAAACAAGATAAAAGTAATTTGAGGACTTTGCTTTTAGCTGTTTAGATTTTTCTGGTTTCTCTGTCTTTGCTGTTAACCTAACTGTGTAGCTGGAACAGTCAGACTTATTTTTGTAAATGTATGTTCTTGTGTGATGCAGTTTTTTGCCTCTGTCTCCGATATTAAACCATTTTTCCTAATACTCGTCTCTTTCTCTGTGGCGTGGTGTTCCAGTACCTGTCCGATGTTGTACAAATGTTCACGCAACCCTCCGGTGTTTCATGTCTCGTTTCTATCTCCCTTCTCACTTTTTTCTGTACCGTCTTGGTTATTTGATTTCCTATTTGATTTACATTGCGATTAATTTCAGTCTCATCACCAAACATGGTAAATATACATAAAGATTTATATATGTATATTTCTGTGCAGCCCAACTTGCTGTAACAGTAGATGGACAGCCGTTTATAAAACACTCCCTTGGGAGGCCCCGGGCCTTTTGCTTCCTAATGTTTGACCTCAAAGCGAAAAACTGGGAAAAAAAAAAAAAGACCCATTTTTTCCACTAGATTTGATTTGAAATGTAATCTAAATACTCGCCGATGTTTGGGGGTCGGGGATTTCCTGCTGGCGTAAACCTGAAGGCGCTGACTAAGAGGTCACACTGTTCTGTACTGTACCGCTGCTCTGGGCGAGGCCCCCGTCTGTCCTTCTGTCTGTGTCCCTATCCACTATGTGCTGTCCATGTGTCCACTGCATCCCTACAGAGATACCAGAGAGTCCCAAATCAATTTACTACCATTATAAAGCTTTACAAATGATACTTTGAAGTGTTCCAGTATTTTGGAAACTCCAGTTAGAGCAGGTGCTTCAGTGCTTGATTTTGTCTGCTTGCACAATCATAGAGAGGACGATGCACCCAACAATAAATACTTTGTCATCTTTTACTCACCCTCATGTCAGTTGAAACGCACTTTTTACAATAAAAGTAAACGCATCAAGCTCTAAATGAGACAAAAACACCAGAAAATGTAATCCACACTACTTGCGCGCTATATTTCGTGCCTTTTAACGAAGTACTATTGCTTTTGTGCGAGGTGTAGAATTGATGGCAAAATGTACGTTTTTGGGTGCACTGCCTCTTTAACTCTGAGGTTCCACTGAAAACAGAGAAAATAACAGGATAGCACTTTGCTCGTGTTGAAGAAATAAAGAGTTTTTTTTGGTTGCAGGAATATTTTAACACAGAGACAAACACATCTAAGGACGATATTTTTTTTTATTCTTTACCGGAGGTACAAAGCCGTAAACTTAAAAGTTCCCTGTTGGTGCGTTTTCAGACATGACGCTGTCAAAATATGTTACATCAGAATCAGAAAAAGCAGAACTAAGAGAGTCCGTGTCACTGTGTGGGAAAACTGAACTTAGGGCTATATAAGAAATCAGAAAACTTGTATCAAAGACGTCTGCAGCTGGAACACAGAAGCATCACATCAGACAGGTACAAAATACTTTCTCTGGCTCGGAGCTGAAGGAAGAGTATTTTTGTTTGGAGAGAGGAAAAAATGAATCTGACCGATCGCGGACATGTGTCTGCAGGTAAGAAGCTAACCTGAAGGATGCATTTTTATGTGATATATAATTACTATACGGTCTATATTATAGTTGGGATCAAACAAAATGTATAAGAAACACACAAACGCACCCATTGTGGTTTTAATGCAGGGTAAGTGTGATGTAAGGTGTTTATTCATAATCATTTGACTGGTCAAATTACTGTAACGCTGAAAAGCAAACAATGTAACCGTATATAATTGGTAGACATTGCATATAGTTATTTGATTAACTTATAATGTCCTGGAATGAGAGGATATTTAAAGTAAAACGCTGATAAGTGTTTGAGGGTGAATTTCGCCTCATGAATTATAAAAATGTTCCTCAAATCATACTAGGAAGCAGGGCTATCAGTGACGTGACAGGTATACCTGTTTAAAGTATGTTGAAAGCAACTAACGAAGGGAGAAAACAAAAGCCTCCCATGGTGTCGTAGCTACATTATTAGTATTATTGTTTTTATTAAAAATAATGTAGTAAATGAAATTAAGCACTTTCGACACACGGTGTTTGTTGCCCTTTAGTGGTCACCCTGCGCACGTGCACGTTGTACAAGAGGAAGACAAGGTAGGTTTTGCCATGTAATCTGTTAGGCTAAATATATACACTTTAGTTGCCTAATGGTGTTAAAAGAAGAGTCT
>JAUMHR010000047.1:11791607-11807792 GCA_032361145.1 Enteromius fasciolatus | reverse complement strand
GATTTGTCTCTAACATACTATCTTTTCTCTACTTTTCTCTCATATGTGACCCTGGACCTCAAAACTTACCAATTGCCACTATTATGGGTTATGAAAGGTTCATAGTCTGGTTTTGCATTCACATCATTGTTACTCACCGGACACTGCACTTATTCACAATCACAAAAGTACATTATTCACTTTAAAGTCTTGATGATTAAACATTTCATATGTGTGCTGTCCGGATGCACTTTTCCAGCGTTTACACCTGAAGAGCGCGCGCGCACACTAAAAGCCTGTCAAATAGTGCCTAATTCCTGAACTAAGATATTTATCACATGTGACTGTGGTAATAATGTCAAAAACACACAGCGTTAAACACAGTTGCTTGTGTCTAAAGTGAAAGTAAACAATCGAGAGAAAAACGTGCCAGTATATTAGATGCATGCGGCTCTTAAAGGGACAGAACTAAACATGCCGCCGCTTGTCATTTAAAGGGATAGTTCACTCAAAAAATTATAATTGTGTCATTATTTACTCACTTACATGTTGTCCCAAACCTGTATTAATTTCTTTCTTGTGCTAAACACAGAACAAGATATTTTGGGTAACCAAACAGTAGCTGGTCCTCATTGAATTGAATACAATGTTCAACAGAAAAAAGAAACTTAGATAAAAACGAGCTGAGAGAGAGTAAATGATGGATGTAGTGTAGAAATATATAGTGGTTCATCTTTCAATACTGCTGAATACACCTACTCTTCCTGAAAATATAATATTTCAGATATATTTCAATTTCAAAAATAAAAGGGACTTTTAGCAGGCTCCACTTTTGGAACAGCAATGGCATTCCGATGTGATATTTCACATTCGCAACTTCAGCTGCTACTTCATGGTGTTCTACTGTACTCGTCTACTATGGGACAACAGTGATTAATGGTTAATAAGTTACTAGTTAATATATATTATATATTAATTTAGTATGGTAATATATACTTATATATCCTCACTTATAATCACTTATATATCATTGAAATGTCAACATTGTTCTATTATGTCATAGCATTAAAAATACTCTGTGTCAAAGAATACATCTGTCTAACCCTCACATTACAGTGCACGCGTTAATAATTCACTCACAACACTTAAATCTAAAGTGTAAACTACTCATCAGTTGTAAATGTTTTACTCATTATTGGTAGATCTTTCACCCCAGCGTGTAAAACATTTCAGGAGTTTACACTTTAGAAAGTGTTGTGAATGATTTATTAACGTGTTAGTAGATAATTGTACAATGTTGACATTTTAGTGATTTATAAGTGATTAATAATAAATTAACTAGTAAACTAACTAGTAACTATTTACATTTAAATCAAGAAATTTAGATTCAGCATTTTTTTATGTAACTAAAATCATGTTTGCAACCACTTACCTATTTGTAAATCATTAGCATATTACTTAATAATCATTTATAAAAGTTTAGTAATGTTTTGTAAAATGATTAGTTAATCATCATCTAATCACTTGTAAAGTATTTACAACTTAATCTACAAAACATAGCTAAAAATATTACCATATCACATATTAATCATTTGAAAGAATAATCATGTTTTATTAATGATTAGTTCATCATTAACTAATGACTTGTAAATGAATAAACAAAACATAAATCAATTCTTAGCAAATCACTTATTACTTGCTTGTGAATGTTTTGCAAATTATTAGTTCATCATTTACTAATTACCTATGAATCCCTTGAAACTGAAACTCTTACCCTTTTTTTAAGTAAAGTAAACAATGTGAAGTAAACAATGTAATTATTGCCTTAACGTTGCATTTCAATAAATGTCTGATTGCCTTTCGTGGCTCAGGGTCACATATGATCTTGCATTTTCTTGTTTCATCTCATTTGTCACAAACTCCTCATTTCTCATTCCCTTTCTCATCTCAGTGTCGTCTGCTCAATTTTATATAATATAAACATAATATTTTTTCTCCTTTCATAGGCAATGCTGCTTTGTTTCTTCTCTCTTGCGTTTTCTTGTTTTGGTTTTTGTTTGTGTTCTCATAATCTTGTTCTGTATCTCATCTTGTCTTTTTCCCTTACATGATCTTTCTCACACGAGGAAAAATCACATCTGGTGTCTTTTCCCACATCTTTTATCATCTCACATAGTCTTTCTACTCGTTACTTTTTTCTTAAACACATGTCCTCACATGATCTTATCTCATTTCTTCTTGTTTCTTGTCCTAATAACTCTATTTCTCTTCTTGACACCAAGTCTCTTTTTATCTAATCTTCACATTCTTACGTAATCTCATTCATTGCCTCATGCTATTTCATTTTGTCTCATCACATTACATTTAGTCTCATCTCATCGGCTCTATGTCCTTTTTGTTTATTCTATTCGGATCTGTTAACTCATGCACAGAACACAAGCAAACAGCATCCTTCCATAAAAATCCCATTGACTTTAAAAGCCTATTCATCCAGCTAGGGAATCTAACTGGCTTTGACCCAAGGGCTGAAAGCTGGTGGAAGCCTTTGTAAGTAAGTGTTGCCTGCGAAATACACTCAGAAAGGGAACCAAGCCAAACAGGAAGTGGCAGCGTTAACCTTTCTAATTTCTGGAGAGGAAATGATTGACCAATCCATGTGATTGGCTGTAATTTCGTAGGCTTGCAGCATGAGAAAAATAGACATGTTTGTGCACTAGCAGCAGGACACATTGAATACGCAGAAAGCCCAATCCGACATCAGCATCTCCATAGTAGAGCTCTTCACAGGACAATGTTCCCATCTGATTGTGTCAACACACTTCATAGACAACATCAAAGTCTAGACCGGGATCCAGTAGGGTACTTTATTGCCCTCAAACACACAGTGTTCTCTTATCTCACTCTAGTTCTTATTCTGTGCTGCTTTTGTGGGAATGTGCCAAGTTTGATGCAAGGTAAGCTTTGTCAGCAGCATCGCTGAAGTACTGTGAAGTACCACGGAAAATAATTTCAACTCGTCCCTCAGTTTGTAAAAATAAGCCTTAATGCCTTAATGCTTTTAATGCCACAGGACAATATGTTCTGGAGCGTTATGAAAACAGAGATGGAATGCTTGTGTTTTTGAAAGTATTTGTTGAAAGCCTGTAAGACTTGCCTTCTGCAGAACACAAAAAGAGATCTTGAAAAATCTTAATAACCATTTTTGGCGGCCATTGACTTCTATTAAATGAATGAGTGAAGTGGAAGAATGAATGAAAATTCTCAAAATATTTTTATTTATTTATTTAGTTAGTTTGTTTAGTTCCAAAGGCTGCTAAATAAATAAATAAATTTATTTTTAATTATAGTTTTTTTTTTTTATTTATTTACATATTATGATAAAGTAAATTAATATATACATTTGATTTATTTATTTATTTTTTTATATATTATCTGTGACAAAATCTCTTTTAAACATATCGTTTTAAACTTCTTTTATTATTTACTTCTTTAAAAACTGAAAAGACTTGAGATCTGATTTCTCAATTTTTTTTATCTTTTATTTATTTTTTGTTATCAAACTAATGGACACGTCTACAATATGTTCTGTGCATAACGTAGCCACACTGTCCATAGAGCTTGCACTGATCCCGGAACCTTCCTATAAAAGCAGACCAAAGTTGTTTGCTTTGGATGTGAATGACGCAGTTTGCCCTTGAAAGCCACGTACTGGCTCCTATTTGAACAGCCACTTGTTGCTATGCTGTAGCCGATAGAAAAGCGAGAATGTGTGTGTGTATGTACACTTCAAAGTGCAAAAAGGTCTTTTCTCTAAAAGCCAGGCTTATTAAAGATGATTCACATAGTGGACAGTGAAAATTGCAGCTAATTGGTCTTTCTATGGTTCTCTTTCCAGCGTCTGATTCAGAGCAGGATGCTGCAGTGAAGTTGGAACAGGAGCGAGCTGAGATACTCGCCAAATATGACAAGGTGAGAGAAAACAGCTGCCATTCCCTCACCAGCCAAATACCCTCCAATCCACTTCCAAGAAAAACAGAAACACAGTAAACCAACCAGATACCTCCTTCCATCATAGTTCACCTTTTCTCTGTGTTCATTGCTAGAAACGAATTCTCTGCATCTGTTGCTAAAACATTTTCCGTCCGATTTTTGGCAAACATTTGTGTTATGTTTCTGAATAGGAACAGGGCATAATAATATGTTTTATTATAACAGCTATCACGTGAAACACCTGTTAACCAGCTGTCGTGTATATCACGATATTTATCCTCACTTCACGTCTGGCATTGTATCTTTATAGGCTTTCCAAAAGATACACCTGTTAAAAATACGTATTTGACAAGTGTGTTGGCTTCCCAGCAAGAAATCGGCACTAAAAGTGAATTGAAAACCTTTTTATTGCATGAGTGCAATAATGATTATGTTGTAATAGAAGCTCAAAACGTTATGACTTCATGTCACTGTTGTAAGAGTAATGTGTGTTGTCACTAAAGGGTTTCACAATTTCATAAAATCTCTCATGCGTGTCCGGTTTGTAAATTGGTCGTTACTGAGTGTAATCTGAGCTCTCATTAGGGGGCTCTAATTCTGTAACGTGTCTGTTAATTGGATTGTGATAAGCTCCGGTACACTGGAACTCTTGACTCAGAAAGCACGTATGCACTTATGTTATGTTTGTTTTTTGCCCTCCAAAATGTTAGTTTTATTCTTTAAATTGTTACATTTTTGCACAATTAGCTCCTAATGCCCTAAAAAGTAGTAGTTCGACCAAAAAATGTGACCCTGGACAACAAAACCAGTCATAAGTGTTAATTTTCTGAAATGAAGATGTATACAGGATCTGAAAGCTGAATAAATAAGCTTCCTATTGATGTATGGTTTGTTAGGATAGGGTAATATTTGACCGAGATACAACTAAATGAAAATCTGGAATCTAAGGGGATACAGAAACATCTAAATGCTGAGAAAATCACTTTGAAGTTGTTCAAATTATGATCTTATCGATGTATATTACTAATCAAAAATTAGGTTTTAATATATTTTTAGTAAGAAATTGACTAAATACCTTCATGGAACATGATCTTTACTTACTATCCTAAGGATTTTTGGCAAAACAGAAAAATCTATAATTTTGACCCATACTATGTATTTTTGGCTATTGCTACAAATATACCCCAGCGACTTAAGACTGGTTTTGTTGTCCAGGGTCACACATTTTGTTTATGAAGAAGCTGTTTATTTGCCTTTTATGTTATGCAAAACATGTAGGGTTTTATTTCTGAAGAACTTGTTTTTCTTTTGTTTTATTTCATTTGTTTTGTTTTGTGTTGTTGGTAACACTTTAATATAGGGAACAATTTTCACTATTGACTTGTTCTTTGTTAGCACGCTCTATAAGCAATTGGCTAGAGCATATGCTATATCCCTAACCCAATACCTAAACTGAACAACTACCTTATTAACTATTAATGAGCAGCAAATTAGGAGTTCATTAACCCGAATGTTAATGGTTTGTAAATAGCAAGAATTAGACTTTATAAAATAAAGTTATTTTTGTTTTGTTTGTTTGTTTGTTTGGTTCTGTTTTTTTTTTGTTTTGTTTTTTGTAATTGTTTTAGTATTGCATTGTTTTCTTTTTTTTTTGTTTGGTTTAGGGAAGTATTTTGTGTTTGTTTGGGGGTTTTATTGAAGTTTGGTTTGGTTTAGGTTCTATTTTGTTTTGTTCGTTTGTCTGTGTCAGTATTGTAGTGTTTTGTTTTCTTCTTGTGTTTGGTTTAGGGCTTTGTTTTGTGCATTGTTATTGAACGAAAAAGAGGACTGGACCTTTCAAGCTCCATAATGATCAAACAAAATAGCATGAAAAAACAATGAATACTATGTCTTTTCAGAAGCCGAACTATATATTTTGCAGACTGAAATGTATTTATTCACTAAAAATCATATGAATTTTTATAGACATCCTCAGAAAACGTTTTCTGATTCATGAACTCGTTCACTTCAGTCTGATTTAACAAAAACAATGACTGATTTACAGATTTTTCCCCAGAGGGGTGTTAAAAGGGATGAATTTAGAGCCCCACTTCCTTCTCGACAGTAACAGTTGGACTGTCAGCACAATAAAACCCTCTGTGAGAAGATGTGTCCTAAAAGCATCGCATTTACAGCCATCAAAGCTGTGCATCTGCAGCAAACTTTATTATGTACCGATGTTCATGTTGTTTAGGCTGTAGTTCTGGGTGTTGTCACATTTTCAGAAGGAAGTAACAGAAGGAAAGTGTGAATGCCTCTGAGCCAGGTAGTGATGTCATTTAATCATTGTTTAAATTTCAAATGTTAGACAAATATCAAATGTAAACTTGTTATTGCATGTAATATCGTGATTGTAAGGTCATTTTCTCAAAACGGATGATTACATTTAGAAGAAACAGTGGAGGAGGGGTACGTCCTTGGCGCGTGTCACCGGCCAAAATATTTCCCACAGCCATGTCACTGTGACATGCTATCAGATTATCATATCCCACTGTAGATTTATGCCCGTGACACACACCAGAGGGTGAGACAGTGATAAATGAGTTCTTTCTTACTGGTTCTTTTTTATGGCTCCCACTCTTCTCGCGTCTGCTGATTGATTCCTCCTGTTCTTTTTCTCATTCTCCAGGTCTCCCAGATCTATTAGTACCTTCACTTTTGCTTTACATTTCAATTTGCATAGAGTTTCTTGCCAACATAGTGCACATATTGCATATATGGCATATATAGACCATTAGTTATTGACCTGACAGGTTAATGGCTTTCGGGGTGAACGATTTTGTCAGTGGGTAAAGTGCTTCACCTTTTCACGTGCTTATGTGACACATCTAAAAAATGTGACACAAAAAATAGCATTAATCAAACTACTGTAGATGCACATAGTGTACGTAAAGTGTTGAAAATTATATCTAGATTATGTATTTTTATTAGTACTGTCAAACGATTAATCGTGATTAATCACATCCCCCAATTTCTTTTAAATAATATATGTTTACTGTTTATATTCATTTTGTTTATATAAATACACACATGCATGTATATATTTAAGAAAGATAATTTATGTTTATATATAAATTCTATGAAATTTACATGTAAATGCATGTAAAAACTTACAAAATATATACTGTGTGTGTGTATTTACAATGTAAACAATAAGTTTGATTTTGGATGCGATTAATCACAGTTAATTGTTTGACGGCGCAGTTTTTATGTATTTATCATTATTATTATTATTATTATTGATATTAATACTACTACTCCTATTGCCACTACTACTATTAATTTATTACAATATTTTTTGTTTATTTATATATTATTTATATATTTATTTTTTCGTAAATTTATCCCACAGTGTAGTATACGATTTTAATATTGTCTATTTATTATTTATCTCTCAAAATCATTGTCTGCTTATTACGATCGTGAATTTTATTATTGGTGCATGGTTGATGTCATCATAATTATCGAACTGTACATATTTTATCTCACCACCTTGTCTTCATTGAAAAGCATGGTACTGCAGGTCAGTCTTTTTTTGCGAATGAAAATAGTTGTTAAAGCAGCTACAGACTGGAACTGAGAGTCTCAGATTTCCGTCCTCACTTAAAGTAACGTAATCAAGTCACACAAGCTCCTCTACAGAATCCTTCTTTTATTTTCTGCTCCCTAAAGACTGAAAACATATACAAATCTAGTTTTAAATGAAGTCTCTGTGTCAAGCTGCTCGGAATGAACTGCTCAAGTTTAACCTTAGAAAAAGATTGTTTAGGAAAAATGAAATTAGGTTTTGTGTATGTGTGGTCAGAGCACGACTTGTGTGTCTTTAAACTTTCGTAAACACACTGTTCTTACTCAAGGATGATCTGTTTCTGCGTCTTTCTCTTTATTTCTGCTGTTTGAATAGTGTTATACTGGACCTGTCCACCCCTCATTACCTGCCTTAAATATGTATGAACAACAACTTCACAGATAAATAGAGCAATACGCTTTGAGAACTCGAGCCTACAGCAAACTTCACACACACACACATACACACTAAAACTGTGTCTCAGCTGATTTGTACTCACAGCTTTGTGTTATTTGTGCTTTCAGGGTAAAGAAAGTGCGGAGGTGGAGCCGTGGGAGGAGGCCAATTTTGATCTGTACAAAGCAGTGGACCGCTTTGGATTCCTGCAGTAAGAAGCATGCATTATTCTTTTCTGTGAGATCGTACATGAGCGAGGAAATGCAGGTACTGGAGAAACCCAACAGAGAGCTGAAAGAGTCTGAGCGTTCACAGTACACCCTTATCTTGGTGTCTGTCTGCTCCTTTGGCCTCTCCTGTGTTCTCAGTTCTACTCTTAACTCCTGGCAGGGAGGTTTGTGGCTTACCCAGGCCCCTTAAACAGCAGTGCACTATGCGATATTTATAGGGTGCCACATGTGTCTGGGAGATCATGACTCTATAATTGTAGGGGCAGAGAGACAGGAGGAAGGAAAAACATCTGCAAAAAAAAAAAAAAATGGTAGCAGAGAGAAAGAGACTGAAAAAGATTGAAAGAAAAGTTGCAAGGAAGTATATGCAGATGAGAGATGAGATGAGAGTGTTTCGTGCAGATTTTTTTGCATTTTGTACTTGTTGTTTGGTCTGTATTTTATTTATTTTGATTGTTTTTTCTTCCCGTTTTATTATGAATTTTTGTTTTTAGTTTTGTTGTTGTTGTTTAAATGTTGATTTTTGTTTGTTTGTTTGTTTGTTTGTTTTGACCTATTTTTTTTCTCCTGTGTTTTATTTATTTATTTTTTATGTGTAGCTTAAGTTTTTGTTTGTTTTAATTAGTTGCCTTTTGTTTTTAGGGTTTATGTTTGTTTAATTCTTATGTTTGTTTGCAATTTTGATTTGCATGCTCTGTTTTGCTTAGCTTTTTTGTTCTTGTTTTTATTATTTTCACATGTTCTTTAGCTTAATTTGTTCGTTTTGTTTAGGTTTGTTACTTTTTTGCTTTGATTTAATGTTTTTGATATATAAATACCGTATGAACAAATCAGTTATTACACTGATTAAATCTTCACTCATCATGAGTTTTAACTAACGTGTAGCTGCCTAAATAGACAAAAAATTAAGCTCACTAGGGTTTGGAACAGACGCATCACAACTTCCCTGGGTTACCTCATGGTTATCCCAGATCAGATCCAAAATGTCTGCCATGGAAACAGTTATTTCCTGTTTGTGTAGCCGACTAAGATCTCACACTTTGAACAGATTCAGGGGTGGGGGTCACGGGGCCATCATTACCAATAGTGATGTTTATTTATCCAGCGAGTGGACTTCCTGTGGAACAAAGTCATTCCTTTTTCAGTAATACACGCGAGAAACCAAGATTTGACGTCAGCAATATAAACCAGTGTATGATTTACTGATGCCATTTCTGTGTGAACTCAACTGGCTATTTTAGACCATACATCTTTTTGAGTCCAGTAGTCTGACTAAACACTTCTGTTTCAACAGAAGAAAATGGAGTATAGTCCAAGTGTATATTTCCCTGTTATAATCTGATGTGATTTGTCCTTCACAGTGAGAATGAGCTTCCAATGTATGACATAGTGGAGGAAAAGGTGAGTCAAGTGCGACACCAAAACTGAGAAAAGTTTAAAGTCAACTTGATACTTTCATAGTGCGTTTGTGAAAACTTCACAGTGTTTCAACTGCAAAACTAGAGCAAATACATCAGTAGGATGAGAAAAATACTTTTAAATACAGTACAGTTTTATTCTTTTGAGCAATATAAGATAATAGAGCAAACTGCTCATCCTTTCTGATTTTTGCCCTAAGTAGATTTGACTGATTTCTATGGAACCTGTTTCTACCACTGAGTTAAATAAACAAATTTTAAAAAACGGTAAAATTGTGAATTTTAATTTCACAATTACAACTTTTTCATGTATCATGACTTTTTCTGTCGGTAGCACTTTTAGCTGTAGCTTAGCATAGATCATTAAATCTAATTAGATAATATGGTCTATTACAGAATGAGAGTATAGTTCCTACACTGCAAAAAATGCTTTCTAAGACCAGTTTTTTTGTCTTGTTTCCAGCCAAAATATCTAGAAATTCTGAAATCAAGAAGAATTTTCTAGACAAGAAAAAAATACTGTCTTGTTTTTAGAAGAAAAAAAAAAACTAAAATGAAGTAACTTTTTGCTTAGAACAAGCAAAATAATCTCCCAATGGGGTGAGCAAAATATTCTTATTTCAGACAGAAAACAAGATTATTTAGCTTGTTTCAAGTTAAAAACTTGTTGTTTTTTTTTCTGAAAACAAGACAGTAATTGTTTCTTGTCTAGAAAATCCTTCTTGGCTTAGAAAATCACAACTTTTGCGTCGGTCTTAGTACACAATGGAACTACAGGAGAGTCAAGTTTTAAATAGGGAAAATATTAAAACTGTATGGTAATTTTCTTTGAGCGAGATGCTACTGGTCTAATTAGATTCAATATTATATGCTAAGCTACAGCTAAAAGTGCTACAGACAGACCTAGAGATCGGCTGAATGGATTCAAAAATGGTAAAGCTCAACTGTTAAAATCTTTTTAAGTTGGAAAATGAGCCTATTTTCAAAAACAGCCGAGTGTTCCTTTAAGTGCTGCAAATTTAAAGCAATTTCTTTAGCTTAGTGTTCTTACTGTGGCAGCCAACAACAGCAGTGCTTGACCATTTTTATATTTAGTTATATTAAAAAGCATTTATTGGCTGATTGATCGGATCACCTCGTCAATCCAACTCCAATTCAGAATTGTGCGATAAAAAGATGCAATTCATTTTTATTTTTTATTCAGTGGTGGAAATAGTCTTCTATAGATTGTATCAAGGTTATGTTTTCAATTTATCACAGTTAAAAAATAAATTCCCACTGTATCAACTCAGAAATCACTTCATTTACTGTGTAGAATTGCACAATATATAATTTATAAAATAAACGCATGTCATTGGATTAGTTGCGCTAATTGTAAAGAAAGTTATGGCATCTGTCTGAGCTTAAACACAATGGACTTTATACATGTACTTAAAAATCCCTTTGTCACCGGTTGGTTAAATGTGAAGACGCTTTTTGGTTTTGTTCGCACATTTATCTTCATGACAGAAAGGACTTTAAGTGTCACGTTGTAACATAATAATAAGCTCTAATTCGGAGAAGTTGCATTGCTGTCTCAGTGGTCCTTATGTTCATGTGGAAGAAAAAGCAGGGCAGACATACACAATGACTTTCTACATTTTAATATGGCTGTTCTAATATTGCATTTTAGATCTCACTGAACTCCGTTTTCATTAAAGTCCACCTAGTACTGCTTTGGATGAAACATTTATGCGAGTTTTGTCTCTTTTGTTTAATTTATCGTACTGTGTGTTTGCACTTTTTCTGCTTAGCAAAAACATCTGGAAGTGGAGAGAACGACAAAATGGCTGAAAATGTTGAAAAGCTGGGAGAAATACAAGAACAGTGACAAGGTTGGTGTCCTTCATAAACAGACTGTAACTCTCTGAAGGACTTTGAGAAAGTCAGTTTCTCAGTCTTTCATCTTATGTGTGTAAACGGATGAAGTTCCCTTTGGCGGTCTCTGTCCTGTGTATTGGCCGTCATTGGACTGCTCCCCTAAGAAAACCTCTGTCCTGCTTCAGCTGAATAAAATCCTGCGGTTTCTATTCGTCTATGTGTTTGGACTTCTCCAGGCAGCTGTTAGTCTGTTAAATTGCATTTCTGTCCATTAACGGTGTCTAGTGTGAAATGAGAAATCTTTGTGTCGCCTAAGGTGGAGCGTGACGTTGTGCAGTTTATTACTCTGAGTAGAACTAATTATTACTTCATATTATTAGTCCAATTAGTTTGATTAGACAGTCACACTGCGTCTGTGCTAAATGAGCAGAAGCAGCACGCTGCAGTGCATCAATAGCACAACAAAACTGTCTAGGGTTTTTTTTACTGCATAGATACTCCAGCCATTTTATTTTTACTAACCCATCAGAAATTCAGATTACAAATATCTGTGTGGATTGTAGGGCTGGGCGATATGTATCGAACGATATATTATGCGCATCTCGCCAGTAAAGCCGGTTCTTTGATTAGCGCTAAATCAATGCCAGCTGTTTTTAAATGCAGCGCCAGTTTATGAACAGAGTAGATCACTGACTATTTTGTAAATGTTACAATTATTATCGAATTACACTGTTTTTATTAACCGCTGTCATGCAATGCAATGTTATGCAACCTTTTTTCTCTCGTGATAAGTGATGGCAGTGGCTGTCGACGAATGATCATGTGACTTTGCATACCCCAGATGACCTGTAAATGATTTAAATTGCAATTTTGTAAAATATAAATTTTCTAATTGCCTGAAAAGCATTTTTTGTTTTGCAATATATGGGAGGGTTGTTTTTTTAATTTGTGCAATTTGAGGGGTAATAGGAACACATTTACTAGTGACACATTTTACTAGTGTTAAAGTTTAGCTCAGGCTCAAACCTGTCTATTGTTAGCGAACATTCAGAGGGCTGCTTTAGCACTTGCAGTGTAGACAACCAACATTAAACGCTTACGGTGTCATTCACAGTCCTCTTTTTTCAAAACCTTATTACATTACGTTCGTAACCTTGATTTCGGACTTGCCTGGATTTGCATGTAGACGAAGGTGATTAGAAGTGATTTTAGAAACCTTGGCCTGCGTTGCTTTGTTTCACTTTACTTTGCTACTCTTCATTTTTCCTCTTGCATTCAGGATAGATTGGGGTGACCTCAGACCACTTTAACCAATTTCTCATTCCAGACACGTTCCCACCTGGTTCATGTCCTGTTTGAGCTTCAGCTGTCTAGCTCACACAATCACTGATGTTGCGCCTATTTTGCTGTTTTTCAGTATTTTGGTCTTTGAATTTTAAGATGGGGTCAATTTAAAATGTACAACTAATTTTCTTAAATTGTTTGTATGCGAAAAAGTTCATCCAGATAAATATTCAAATAGTTTTTACTTAGTTGTGGTGTTTAACCATAACCGATACAGCAGGGATTCTCAACTTTTTTTATGTCGGCTTAACCTAACATTTTTACTTGATTTACTCCATGAGATTTTCCGTTTATATTATGGTAAAGGGTTACTCCACCCCAAAGTGAATGTTGTGATGTTGTTCCAAACCTGTAAAAGCTTTGTTCATCTTCAGAACACAATTTACGATATTATAACGAGGTGACTGTCCAATTGACACAAAAGGAAGATGCGCGTCGTACGCATAGTTACGTTTTGATTTGCACAAACAGCATAGCTTTCTATTGCATCTAATACAGAACTGCATACGTAATGTTGTCCAGATGACACGGTGCCGAATCTTTGAATAAAGTCATTATTTTTGTTTTCTGTCCGTACAAAAAATATTCTCTGAGGTTCATAAAGTTAAGGTTGAACCACTGATGGCAGATGGAACATTCAAACGGCGTCTTTCATAATTTTCTGCACCTTGACAGCGGTAATTGTTTGGCAATCAATGTGACAGTCATAGCCTCGCTAGTCTCAGCCTCCGACGTCACGCCCACGGAACGTTGTGGCTAAATGTCTGATGCATATGGTACACTTAACTGGAAACCCTTCAGGAATGTCGAAGTCATCAAATGATTGGTTGAATTTTATCGGATTTCCGGCAGACGCGAGTGTCGCGTTTATTTTCGGTTTCGGTATTTTCTGGTTATGGAAGATGAAGTGAAGTAACGTTACCTAACTGAGAAGGGGATATCAGCTGCGTTTGCTGGCAAGCATGAAACAACAGACGCTGACATCGCAGCTGGCCGATTCAGTATTGTGTTTGGTTCTCCAGAATTGCTTGTGTGGAGAGATATGCTTCAAACAGATGTTTACCGCGAGCGTCTCATTGGAATTTTCTATCTGACTGACTTGTTGCACGTCATTCTGTTGTTGTGGGGACATTTCCACACCCGAAACGTGACGCTGAACGAAACAAACTGTGATTGGTTGTTTGACATGTCGGTCAAACGGCCTTATGGGCGGGCTTTGACCAAAGAAAGCGGCTATGAATTCCAGACCCTCAGCCATCAGTCTGAAGGTCTGGCTACGTGAGACTATAGCCTCGCTGCTTTCATCAAAAATATCTTAAATTGTGTCGAATACGAACAAAGCTTTTATGGGTTTGAAACGACATGGGGGTAGGTGATTATTGACAATTTTCTTATTTTGGGTTGGAGTAACCCTTTAATGACAAATTTGCACGTTCCAAGTTCCCCCCCCCCCATTTTTAATTTATATTTTTATTTCAATTTTACATTCTTATATTTAAATTATATGTCTATACAATCCACTTTGGGATTACCCTGCTACATAATTTGGATCTGCATGTTTGTTTGGGTTCTGCTTTCTCTGTACTGCACACACTCACTCTAAAGACATCTTGTTCAGAGTTTTTTCTTGTAGAACAGATGGAGTCATTGACTTCTTACACGTCCGCAATTACAAATCCAATCCCCCATCAACAAACACACTTAAACACACAAGCAAACACACACAGACACCTGCCGATTTGTAATGTCTCATTTTATTCAAATAAACAAACAGTTTTAATCGCCTCATTTTGCTGAGAATAGTGTCGGAAACACACACACACACACACAGTCATTATGTTTGCGACTGTGGGATATGTGCCCACTGCTGTCTGTCAATAATCAGCTCCTCAAGAGCCTCCCGAAGAATATTAATATCGTCGTTACCATTATAGTAAGTGAACTACTCGGCAGCCAATTCACACACACACACATGGATTGGCCCTAAGGGCGGAAGAGACGTTCAGGAAATCACTTAGCGGCAGTAATGTGGACAGATGAGTGCAGGAAACGGAAGAGTGTTCATTCCTCTCTTTCACCTCTCAACCCCTCCACAGTGGTACATCTCTCTTTCTCTCTCTCTGTTCCAGCGGGCGAGTTTAATTGTAGCTGAGAGACGATTCATGCCGGCCATTAGATTTTGTGGTTTCAGCATTTTGCTTTTGAGCTTTTAATCTGCCCTCTGATGGGAGTTTAATCTTTACTGACTGCACAATTACCTGTGAGAGACACGGACACACAGATGTACTCCATTACTCTGCTATTGAATGTGTTTAGACGGCATGATTATCCATATTGAGCGTGTCCTAATAACCAGGCCAGTTGCATCTGTGGCCACATCATTAAAATTAGATTATATACTGTGTATGCATACCCTGTCCCCTCTTTTTTTTATTTTTAGTATTTGCCAGTTTTTGTCATGCTTTCTTCTTGCACCCTTAGTTCAGTTTAACACATTTATTGCAAAATCGGAAATGTCTAAAGTCTTCTAATTCCATCTGGGTCTTTTTGTTACAAGTCACCTATCTCTGATATAGTTGTCTATATTCCAGACTGCAGAGAGTCAACGGCATGTGTATATATAAATACAGGCACATGCATGTATATACTTAGAAATATGTTATGTTTATATATCAAATATTTTTATATTTAATATAAAATATAAGAATATGTATAATTAAATAAATAAATGTAAATAATCTCAAAATATATTCTGTATATATATACACATACTTATATAATGTAAATAAAAACTTTTATTTTGGATGCAATTAATTGCAATTAAAGATTTGACATCACAGGGATAAATTATAAATATATGAAAATAAAAAAAATTATATATATATATATATATATATATATATATACAGTGCCCTCCACTAATATTGGCACCTTTGGTAAATATGAGCAAAGCTGGCCGTGATAATAAATCTGCATTGTTTATCCTTTTGATCTTTCGTTAAAAAAAATTAACAAAATTCGAACCTATCATTGAATTAAAACAATTGAAAATGGGGAGAAAAACTCATTGTGAAATAAATGTTTTTCTCCAATACATCTGGGCCACAATTATTGGCACCCCTAGAATTTTTTATGAGTAAAATATCTCTGAAGTATATTCCCATTCATATTCACAATTTTGAGCACTCCAGGGTGATTATGAAAATATCCAGCCCTGGCTTCCTGCTTCACAGATATATGAGGGAAAACAAAGCCCAAAATCCCTTAATCATCAACACAATGACAAAAACCAAAGAATATATTTATTATATGCTGCAAAAGATAATTGAGCTTCACCAATTAGTGAAGTGGCTTTAAGAAA
>JAUMHR010000047.1:11769746-11784703 GCA_032361145.1 Enteromius fasciolatus | reverse complement strand
AACAAAAACTGGCATGAAATGCTTAGAGAGCTTAGAATACTCAAATAGATACTGATTTAGGAGTAAATTGCAGTGGTCTCTATTTTTTTCCCAGAGCTGTATATATATATATATACACACACAGTATTCAACATTTAAAGTGGATCAAAAACATTCACTTAATTTTTTTCAAAACCAGAAAACCAAAATTAGCTTGTCTTGTCTATATATATATATATATGTAGACGTACACATTTATTTACGTGTTTATTTTATTGCATTCTGTTGTTTTTTTATTCACTTTTTTATTACTATTATTTATTTATAGTATATAATGTGGCGTATTTAGTGCACTAGTATGTAGGGTATATTATATATGTGTGAATGTTTTTTTGTGTGTGTGTTTTGATGGAATTAATGTACAATGCCTGTCCTTTTGCTGCCCTCTACAGGATAATCAAGAGGTGTACACCAGCCTGTATACTATGAAATGGTTTTTTCAGTGTTTCTTGGATCGGGTATGCACTCTTTAACATTATGCCATTAAATCTGAGCAAATTATTATGTTATGTTCAAGTATTATCTGTTGTCCAGTGTGAATCCTTACTAAACTGACAGCATGCATTTGTGTTTTATTGAATAGACTCCATTCATGCTTACATTGAGAATATGGGACATCTATATTTTGGAAGGAGAGCGAGTTCTGACTGCAATGTCTTACACCATCCTTAAACTCCACAAAAGTAATACCTCCGATATTATACATATAAAAACCGATTATTCATAGATACAAATGGATGATCAATGTGAAAAATAAACCCTTAAAGAATTGATCATGATAGATTATAATGATTCTAATTATCTATAATTACTGTATGATTCTTCTTAGAATTCAGAGACTTTGAATGTCTGATTTTAGTTGTATTCTCATCGCTCTGTGTGTGTTTATATGTTAGAAACACTCTTGAAGTTGTCCATGGAAGAGCTGGTGAAGTTTCTGCAGGTGACTCTATCAAAAGATTTCTTTTTTGAGGATGACTTTGTGATAGAGCAGCTTCAGCACTCCATGTCCGAGCTCAGGCGATCTAAACTGGAGCTGCCACCTCCAGGTACTTTAAACACACACACGCGTGCACTGAAATCATAAAATGTATGGCTGTGTGTCACCACCTATAGAGGGACACATCCTACTGCACACACTGTCTCCTGGTAATCTCTCTCTGTTCCTTTACACACACACACACACTCATTCACTGCTGCTATGTACTGTTTGTCTAATCTGCATTCTCTCCCTTTCGCTTCAAACATAGCCTCTGCTTACAATAGTGGGTCTGGGAAAGGGGGGCGCCAACCCTCCTACAAAACCAACCGGTGGGCAAAAACGCACTGATTTATTTGTCAATCAACCAACCATTCGTTCGTCTACACACACGTCCCTTTCCCCTCGTTTGTTTCTCTGTCTTCCACAAAACCTGGTTTTGGGGGGCTTCTGATTCTTTAAAATGTTTATTTCGGGAATGTCACCAAAAAGTGTTGTGGGGTACTGTATGTTAGAAACATGTAAAAGGACGATTATAATGGATATATTTAACTTTAGCACATAAGAAACACACTTTGTCATCAGATTAAAAAATAACTAATAAATATATTAAATAAATGTATAAATAAATTTGCCAGTATGTGACATACTTACTTAAAAAAAAAAATTGACAGTCTAAATTGACTAAATCTAAATCGACAGAAATGCTGATAATCAATGCACTTAGATTAATTCACTGCCAAAAATGAGCTGTAGATGAGATGTAAATGAGATTTTTGTATGATAGAGTATTGCATCGTTAGCTTAGCAACATGCTACATATTGTAATGAATAAAGTCAAGTCAAGCCACGAACAACAAGTCTTGTGTTAAAGCATACATGCTAATTTGGGACCCGAAATATGATAACCAGCACCTTTGGAAGTGTTCAGGGGTTTGTGTGTCTTTGATGTTTGCGTTCCTCAAGCCCCTTCTCAATGCACACCAATATCCGCCCTAACCATCAGTATCTGTTTGTAAACGTTCATCATTCCCTTGACGTTTTTCCTCAGTTTCCTTCACTGCGAGCGTGAATATTGTGCACATGCTTTGTGTTCCAAAATGTTACCTAACACATCTTCTCTCCACGTGGTTTATATGTTCACAGTCAGGCTTGAACTGTAAGTGTTGTGATAATATTTTCATTTACACTTTTAGCTTCTTGACTCCTCAGTGTTCCCAATCTGAGCTTTGATTTGACATCAGCCGTGGATGTTTGTGGTTTGGTTTTATTTGAACAAAGTGTCAACTGTAACTCTTGTTTTATTTGGCAGTTTGGTTCTTCTAAAAGACTTTCAGCTGCATGAGTGTTGCACTTCAGTGTTTGTTTACATTCTGATGGTTTAAAGCACGGGTCTCCAAACTCGGAGCCCAAAACACACCTGCCTAGTTAAGCCAAGTTTCTAGCATGCCTAGTATCCGGAATCGACCCCCATACCCTCATTCACTGTTCCTATAGGTCAATTCATTCAGCTTCGTTGGAGAAAACGAAAATGAGCAAGTGAATTTGGACAATGAGTGCACCAGAAGTACTGCATGTTTGTGCTTGCTTTTTAATAATCATTTAAACTGGGAAACAGCTCCAGTAGTAAGATTAAAGGATTTATCTTGAAACCTTGTCATGCAAATATGTATAAACCCCAGTTAAACAATTTAATGATCAATTTACAATAAATGTATTCCTGTGTTAATTACACTGGTTACGCAGTGAATGAGTCCTGTGTAAAATTAATGGATTGATAATTCCGCTGCAGGCACCATCTTCTGGCAAGATGCGGCAATTCATACGGCACTTGAATTTTAACAGTGCTTTATGGGTATTTTCTAGCCCACTTTTTCCCCCAGCCACGTTCCACGTCCCTCCCGCCCAACACTGCATGTTTACCATGTCTCCTCAATCAAACAAACCTGATTCAGATCATCAACCTATTAAAAGAGACTCCAAGACCTGAAATGGGTGTGTCAGACAAAGAAGAGATGCAAAATGTGCAGTATTGGAAGGCCTCCAGGAACACGGTAGGGAAAGTGTTGAGCAATTCATTCAGCACTTGACTCTCGACAGTGCATTATGAGTATTCTCAAGCCAGTGAGCGTGCATTGGTTTCAGATACCACTACAAATAGCTTCCCCCTCTTTGTATGTGTAGGGGGCGATCTCGGATACAGGCCTTGATTAGCTAGTTCAGGTGTGTTTAATTAGGGTTGGAGCTAAACTCTCCAGGACATTGGCCCTCCAGGACCGAGTATGGAGACCCTTGGTTTAAAGACTCCATGAAATGCGTTTTTCCGGCAGGGAGCATTATATCGGTCAGAAATTTGTATTTGCAAGAGGAGTCATTAATGTTTCAAACTGTTTAAAATTAATAGAGAATGTAAATTTAGGGTGCAGATGAAGTTTCGATTTCATGGGGTCTTTAATACTTGCCATTTCTGTACTGATGTTAGCTCTGATTGACTATTCCTCTATCACCCATGCAGGTAAGGAGGATGAGTTTCCTAAGAAACCGTTAGGTCAACTTCCTCCTGAGCCTCCAGGATTGGTGAATCATGTGGCTAACGGACAACCGATCGGGAAGAGAGTTGAGGGCCTTCCTCCTCGTGGTTCGAGCCCTGCCGCGAGCATCAGTAAACAAGCAGATACTGACAGAACACCAGAGAGGTACCAAGAAAGTCGGCCTCCCAGCTCCCTGGACAAGATGCCCCATCCAGACAAGAACGAGAGGGATGGACGGGGTGTGGACACTCAAAAGGAACGGGTCCCAACCCACAGCAGCGCAACATCCGGTGGGAGGGTGCTGACCCAGAACCAGGTGAATCACAACTCCAATGCTAGATCCAGCATGCGCAAGGACATTGGACCACGTTGGGTCAAGCCTTCGGAAGGTAAACTGGAAGCAGTCAAGGCTGCAGCACTTCGGGAAAGCCAGTTGAGTCTAACTATGGGTGTTCCACCCTCGCCCAGCTCCCCGACTCCAGAAGAGGCCACCGGGACACAGCGCCGACCACGTTCACGAGGATTTGTCCCAGGGTCCAACCGCGCCTCAAACGCTTCGCAATACGACAATGTCCCAGGACCAGACGGAGAGGTTATGGAGATTATCGAGCTCGAGAAACCACCTTCTCGTCCCCCGTCCCGACCATACGTCGGACCTTCTTTGAGACAGGGCAGTCCCACCCGTACCCCTAATGATGGAACTGGCATCTCTCCTTTTAGAATCCCCAAACAGAGCAAGCCAGAACCCCGTGCACCTTTGCATTTCCCTCCTGGCATGACTCCTGTCTACGCTCCCTACGTTCCAGATTCTCGGTCTGATGACAGACTATATGGCTCACCGTACGCAGAGCAAATTTACGCTACTACAGGACGTGGCTCATCTAACACTTCACCAGAGAAAACACTGATGAACAACAGCTACTTAACCTACCGACGGCCACCCCCAAACCTGCCCCCTCTCAGAGTTGCTCCTGCCGAGCTTTCGTCCCAGATAGACGGTGTTGGCGAGGGAGGGTATTACATGCGACAACCCACCCGACTGATGGGCTCTCCAGCTTACCCGCCTACAGAACTGCGTCATGAGGCACACAGGCGGAAAGAGGGCTGGTATGGGGACACGGAGGCGGGGCCTCTGCGATCACCTGTGGGACTACCTCGATCTCCCAGCTTCCAGAAAGCTCAGCTCTCTCCCATTCACCCCGTTCAGGAGTTTAACTTCCCCCCTGCAAATATCTCGGACTCTGTGCTCCATTACAGAGGACCCTACCAAGAGCACTCCGGCAGGCAACAGCTCCCCCCGCTGTTCGGAGTAACACACTACAGGCAGGCGCAGGAGGCCTTTGCAATGCAAGAGTCCATGCTGCTCTAAAAGGAACTGACATACACTGTATAAGTGATGGCTAACAAGCAGTTTTGTGTTGGTTTAATGTCTTTGCGTACTTTTTTGTTTGTTCGTTCATTCGTTAGTTTGTCTGGTAAGTATTGCCACACAAAGAGGTGCCAGTTTCTGGCATTTGTACTGATCAAAGACTGACTGAAGAATTTACTATTGCTTTTGTTTGTACATTTATATCCATAGAATAACCATCAACTTCCGATGTGAATAATATAACAAAGCTTAAATGTGCAAAGAGAGATTTTTGTTTGTTTCTTTGGTTAGCACACTGAGATATTTAAATAGAGGGTTTACGGAGAGTCTTTTTCATATGGACAAACTCAGTTACTGATCAATTATCATCTATTTTTTTAATGTTTCAGACATAAGCATACTTTTAGAGGACACTTTATTCCTTGATTGTGAATATATTTTTTAAGAACAAAGATTTGTGTAGGTTAGATACTGTATGTATATTAAAAAACAACACTGTTGGACAGAACATTTCAATGCATCACTACAGTGTTCAAGTGAAAGTAAAAATCTTGTTTGTAAGGCTTGTTTTGAGGAACCTAATATAAAATGCAGTTATTGAATCTTAAGTTGAAAGGGAATTTTAGGGGGTATGTGCTTTCTCAAAATCCGTTGCACTGACCAGCAAGTAGATCTCATGTTTTCAGTTCATCAAGGTAACAGATTAATAACTGATAAGACCAAATGACACCAGAGGCTGATGAAAATTATGAAAGCTGCCTTGGATGTTGTCAGAAGAATATCACAACACTGCTTTATTGTCGTTAGCAGGGAAGTCTGGAACAAATAGAAGTAAATCGGGATCGTTGAAGTGGTCCATTTTACCCAAATTCATCTGAAAAATGTCTGTCTGTGATGCCCAGTGCAAGTTATGCAAGTAGTGACTGACTCACAAATCTGTTCGATAATTCAATAATATGGCTGGTAGTTTGTAGCATGCAGCTGCTGTGTAAAGTTGGTTGTACCTGTGCTGTAACTCAACTGTAAATCAACTTTTTTACAATAGATTATCGGATTTCAGTTTCACAGAAAGCACAGGTTTTAAATGTTATAACACAATTAACATCTCATTTTCAGTCCACATTCTAAATGAGTTGATTTATTTGATTTTAAGTGCACACTTGTTTTATTGATGTATTATCAGAAAGGTTTAAACAAGCTTTATTTTATTTTATTTTTTTGGATTATCCATTTGCTTGGAGCCTTCACCAGCATCGTTTCCTCCAACCACATGGACATAACGTTTTTCTTTTTACATTTTTTCTCTTTTCATCATCCATAACATTATTCGCTAAACATTACTTTGTTTTGGCCAACTTGACTCGATTATATGGCATGACAACACTACCAAATCATTTCACTATACACACTGGTATGTTTGCTACTAAATATGTAGCAGATGGATTATTTTGTATAATACAACAGACACTCCTTTTGTATCCCTTTGTGATCTCGTCTGCTTTTCAGAATCATATCAGTGCAGAAACATTTATTCCCATGTCTCGTTCATGGACAGGCAAGCTATTTTATTCTCCGCTCTAGCGCCAAGTTGTTTCTTTCTTTTTCAGGCTTGTCATTGCAGTATAATAAATTGGTCTAGCACACTTCATTTTGACATAGCATTCCATTTCAGATTGTTGAACTGAATATTTCTTTGTTAAACTACTAAATGCAACTTGATTATCAGCATTCCCCTTCTCTAATGAAACAACATGGGGCGATTAAAAAAACAAACAAAAAAACACGTGGCTGCAATTTTATTTGTGTGTGTGTTACGCTACGAAATATGTCATTGTGTTTTGACTTGTTTAATAATACTAAATAATATGCAGTGCATTCAAAATATTCGGATGCACAATCTTCTTACAACCACCAGATGTCTGCCTAAACACATCGTGCAATTTGATACCAGAGATCTATTTCAAACTAAACAATTCATGAAGGAGTAGGTAAGGGTGGTTCTTTTGCTCAGAATGATGTTCAATATATTACTTTACTGAATTTAATGTTAATGCCATTGAACAAATGCAGGCCCAGGTGGCAAAGCCTGTGTTTTTTTTACCTACTAGATTGTACAATTAAGTCAAAACCTCTTAGATTTAAGAAAAATAAGTAAATAAATCTCAACTTGATAAGGTCATGGTCTCAGTTCCCAGAAAACTATAGAGAGTATTTGGAACCTAGGCATGATTATAAGAGTGATCGATGTTTATTTTCTTCTGATAAAGTCAGCCTAGGCCATTGTTTCCAGTCCCTGAACATAGACATGGAAACTGTTCAAGTTAACTCTCCAACTGTTTCACTCATTTAGTATGAAAACCATCATCAGCCCCGTGAGCCAGGAAAAGAGTATTTCCTAAAAACATAAGCACCGAGACACAAGGTGTTGAAATGAAACTGTATATGTGTCAACATTTGTTTCTGGAACAATCAAAAAGGAGATGACTAGAAGAGTAGGTTTTGCCTTCGGGTCAATGGAAACTATTTGTTGTTGAGTGTTTAAAATGACAACGTTCATGGGTGCGCATTACTCCTTTCACTTACGGATTGAATTGTTGATTAAGGCTGTCAAAAATTGTTGGGGCAACCCATTGTTTATGAACGGAGACCTAAAAAAGAGCCGACCAGTGGCCAAATAAAGAGCGAGACCAATCCAAAGAAACAGATATCAGTTTTTTAGCGAGTCTTTGAAGAGTTTCCTTCAAGGTCTTTTAAAAAATGTGACATTTCATAGATACCATGACTGTAAAAGGCCCGTTCACACATACAGATAAAGATAGAGTTCTAAAATACGTTCTCAATATTTAAGAATAGCTGTAAAACCATAACCGGTGTGAACGAGGCTCGAGTAAGCTTTAGTTCGGTTCATTTGGCTTTTTATTGTTTTTAAGTAAGGCATTGGTACGCTATGTTACATACATAACTTGAAACCTGTTGTCAAATGTGGATGTGTACAGACACATACCGGCGAACACCTCCAGACGTCTGAGAACACACATAACCACATGCATGAACACACCTCTCGCACAGGCAGCACAATATAAGACTAGATTGCAGCTGTCAGGACTGATGATGTGCAAGAGCTATTATGTGGGTTTTTACACTGAGACTGGAATTATAGGCTTGAATGGATAGATTTTAAGATGGTGCAAGCAAACATGTTACTTGCCTACATTTAAACATTTAATTCATAGAATTACCTTTAAGGAGGGGCGCGAAGCATATCTGGAAACGAACTGTATTGTATTTTTTAACTGTTTACCCTCTTAACTTCAATGCAACTGCTTAGCAGTGTCATAGTAACTACCCAGAATACCTTAGCAACCACACTGGGATCAAAACAGCAGCTTTCCAAGTGAGTATTTGAGATGGTATACATGTTAAATGAGTGAGATTTTGTGGGCCCGTCTTTCTGTCTTTTTCTTTTTGAATATTGCAGCTTTCTTTTGGTCAGAATCTGTTGCCTTGGAATGGAATCCTATTCAAATTACTGAATTTTGCCCGTGAAAATTTCTGTAAAATCCATTGTAAAGCGTAGAAATGAATAAAGCTCATTTCACCAAGTCACTTGGAAATGAAGCAGCTTTCGGTTGGTCAATCACATCTGTGAGACTAATTGGATTTTGCATATGTAAATTTGTCAAACAAGGGTGAATGCGACCGCACTTTAGGAGTAAAGGTATAGTCACATTTGCTTAATCTTTTTAAAATGTAATTTTCAAAAAACACGGGTACAATTGTCAATAGTGTAGTAGAATAGCTCATAAAGAAGTAATTTTCAATCCAAGAGGGGTTTTTTTGTTGGTCATCACAAACGTGAACCTGTTTGTGAAATCTTTCACTTTTTTTATGCAAAAATTCCAATCGCAGAGAATCCTACTGAAATGACGGGATTTTGCCCATTTTACCCAAAGGTTTGGGTACTTTTGCTAAATTTTGGTGAAATTATGTGGACAAAAATGGTTCCTATTGTCAATAACTTCACAAAGAAGTCATTTTGAAACAATTTTTTTTTTTTTTTTTTTACAATTTTTGGTCAAGGTGATAAATTTGAATCTGTTGCGAAATCTTTGCATCTCAAACTTGAATCTTGAATCCCAATCGAGTGAAATTTTACTGGCTGAAAAGGGTTCATTGTCAATAGTGTACAAATGTAAGAAGCACAGTTTACACAGATGTTAGTTTCGAATTTGAATTAACAACTTGTAACTCTTGAGAAACCTTTCACAAAAAAAAAAAAAAATCCCAATCGAGTGAAATTTGAAGGATTTTGCCCACAAAAATACAGAACAAGGGTAAAAGTGGCCAAAAGTTTCAGTGTACCAATATTTGAATCACAATTCACACAGAAGTCACTTTCAAACCAAGCAGTTTTCGTGTTTCCAGAATTCCTTTTAAAATGTATGGATTTCAACCACGAATGTCCGTACCTTAAGAGTAGGCTACAGGTAAAGTGGATTCCTTCCTCTG
This sequence comes from Enteromius fasciolatus, assembly GCA_032361145.1. Lineage (NCBI taxonomy): Eukaryota > Metazoa > Chordata > Actinopteri > Cypriniformes > Cyprinidae > Enteromius > Enteromius fasciolatus. Next base: position 11,775,276 of record JAUMHR010000047.1, on the reverse strand, counting down.
ACATGACTCATGCATGATGACATGATTGTTATGTTCTTGCTTTACAACAAAAATAGAGCCTGGAATTCAGGGCACCTTCCATTACTTGAAAAAGTGACCAAATACTTATTTCAGTGGTTTTCTTTAAAACGTATATGTCTAGTTTAAGTTCGTTGATAAATGACCTTTTCCTTCTAGAGTGCTCTTTAGACATTTACAGTTTGTTATCGTAGAAATGCAAGCTGAAGCATTCAGTATAAAGAATAAAGAGGTGATGTAAATGTCAAGTTTATTTGCAACTCGACAATACGTTTATATTAGCTTTTGGGCCGTATACACATCTATTTAGAATAATCTCACTCATGCGTAATTTTCGAGTAAACTCAGCAGTAAGGAATGAGCTTGCAGTAACAGGCATGCCATTTATCTGGTTGCCCCAAGGTACTCAACAGGAAGCCGGAGATGAGTGCTACACCTACAATTTGACAGCAACATTCAAGAGCAAGATTTTATTTATTTTCTTTCTCTTTTTTTATCACTCTCTTATATAGTGTTTGCAGAATAAATATGTTGCTCATAGCAATGGTTCTTAGTGTTTTTTATACTTTTATGTAAAATTTCTGATGTATGCCCCTTTTTAACCTTGTAGTATGTGATATGACATCCAACCCATAATGGACGATTACCTTTGACCATGTCTGTCATCTCTATGTGTTTTTTTCTCTTCCATATCAGTTTTAAAGTTTTAAAGTTTAAACTTTTTCACTAAAAAATAGACACATGGTCATTGTGACAGACAGTAGCAGCAGAATATGCAAACTGGATGGAAGAGATCACGCAATACTGGGATATGCAAATAATATCCAGGATGTCGCTGCACGTATACGACGTACATTTAAATTTAATGTATTTCGTACAGATTAACGAAGAGTAGTTCACCGAACAGCCCAAATAAGTTACGGTAACGTGTGTGTGTGTGTTTATGTATGTGTGTGTAAGCGCTCCGCCTCCTCATTAGCCACTACAGCTGCACCAAACACACGAGGCTGGAGTCGGTTGAATTCACTGCGGTATGGAACAAGACACCTTCATTTCATCAATGACACGAGCAGGACGACAACGTATGAACTTTATTAACAACATATCGTATGTTATTATGAAATAAGAGTAACCGAACAAACAGGAGAAGGACTTAAACAGTGTCGGAGAACGCACGAGAGGTAAAGCTGCTCGTTTACTCTCTTCATTACTAAGTACAACGTCTAAAGTTGTTTGGTTAATTAGTAGTCTACCTTATGCAGTAATGCGGTTTGTTTCTTTTTATAAGTCATGTTTTATTTATAATGTAAGTGTACAGGGTGGTTATATACACGCACTCTTATGAGTTATGAGCCTGCATATCATGATTGTACTGAATATTACTGATGACGTTACTGTAACATAGCATCACTGCAGCATGGTTTCACCACAAATATACGAAAAGTGACCTGCTAATCTTCCTAAACTTGCATTTGTGGCCATCATAGTTCATTGTATTGAGCAAATGCCCATTATATTACCAGGAGTATACTGCATGCTCCTGGAAAAAGGTAAACATTAATATCTAAAAACAAGTATAACATTAACCTTGACTTGAAGTCATATTACATCACTGCTGTTTAAAGCATATTAGATTACTGCTCACCTCTTAGATGCAACATCATGTCCGGTTCTGGTTGTGAACGCTAACATATTTTAAGTACCTTGAAATACCAAGTGCAAGTGTGGTGAAGTCAGAACAGTTAATACCCTAACTGTACCATGGTGCCACCTTTTGTAAGGCCATTTACGAAGTGCATGTTAGACAGATAAAAATGCGTGTGCTAAGTAATGATGCATACAAAGCAAGCACTATTATTATATTATAGTGAGCTGCCCTATCTACATAGAATTTTTTGGACATGGTACACACCTGTAATACAATAAAACATGTTGAATGTTTTCCAAACCTCAGGGCTTCAAAAATATGTATCCATATTGACAGATAATAAAAGTGCGATGAATTTAGGCATTTTCTTTTGTTTGTGTTTCTGGAAAAGGTTCCCTCACTCTTTGGCTGCGCTAGCTCGAAGGATGTTCATCTTCACGCTCTGCCTGTTCTTGTGGTCCTGGCTGTCATCCATTCAAGGTCTGGAGTTTCGCTATCATAACAGCGTGGAAATGGAGCAGTACTTGAAAGACATCAACAGGTCCTTTCCTGATATCACGCATCTACACAGCATCGGCCAGTCCGTTGAAGGTAAACCAGCTGTGGTGCAGACAATATTTATCATGGTTGAATTAAACCTTTCTCTAGCAGTATGTGTTCTTGCATACGAGCACACAGTGCTGTATTGTTTGAGGGCAGGCGTATGGTGGCAGATGCATGCAACAGGTTCAAACTTATTGCCTGGCCGTCCATCAGAGAGCTTATTGTGCAATAAATATATTTTTATGAGTCTACGAACAGCAGCAGCAGTACCGTGAGCCAAATACAGCAGCAAGTAAAGAGGGGAGTTATTTATACATGCATAAAACAGTTAGTTCTGGTTATGTAATTTGATTAGCCTGATATACTGATATACAGTCCCGCAGTTATGGGACTTTTCTCTGTTTATATTGTCTGTGTTTGCAAGGTCAAGACGGATAATGTCAGTCTGTGTATTAAGTCGTGATGATGTTATTGTTTGGTGTTTTATTTATTAGTTCAAGAAGACAGACAGAGTACATTAGGATAAGACACAAAAAAAAGACAGCAATGAAGTTAAAGCAAATGAGTCTGCAAACAGGGCATATATATAAACTCTTGGCCTCCATATAGTCAACACATTTTTTAATACACAAATTTAACACATTACAAATCAAATTTTTTTTATTAATTTGATGCGTCTTATTTGTTTGAGGTATTGTCATTTTACATCATAATGTATTCAGAATTATTATTTTTTTCACTCTGGTATTTGTTTGCGAATAAATGAAAATCAATAGAATGAAAAGTGTAGGATTTCCAGCTGATATTTCTGTAGGTTACACCCTCACAGAGGTAGGTTGTGACTATAATTTACTATTGGGGACTGACTCGACCTTGATCAGGTTAATCTGAACATAAAGCATTTATACGTGACTTTATACATCGTTTTATTTTTTTATTCGTGAAGGTTGTCCATAGAATGGCCAAATATTCTTTAGGGCCACTTGTAATGCAATATTGGGAACTCTCATAGAAATCTCTGTGTTTTCAAAGGGTACACTTTTGTACCTATTAGGTTCAAATATGTACACTTTGAAAAGGTACCATGCCAGTGACCGCTTTTGTACCTTCTATTTCTAAGAGTGTAATATCAGTTTCCCTTGGAGCATTCTGTACTTGCGGTTGAAGTATTTTACCATATATATAAATATGCATAAATGCGTCTGAAATTGCAAAAAAAAAAAAAAAAAAAAAAAAAAATTATATATATATATATATATATATTTTTTTTTTTGCAATTTCAGACGCATTTATGCATATTTATACCACAATGGTTGTTAATAAGTTTGTTTAATCTGTTGTTCACATTGCATTTTGTTGATTTAATGATTTAGACACAACATTTGATTAGGATCTTGGCCTCTGAATGAACTCCACGTTTTGTAGTTTCCGAGCCCCAGATACCAAACTGCTTGAAGTGTAGCAAAGCGAATCATATCTGCGGCGAAATCCAGTGAGATTACACAACTCGCTTGAATAGACCTCACACTAGTTTCCCATGGTTCTACTCAGGTGCTTGGAAAGATCTTTACTCTATTACCCCAACAAAAGAATCCAGGGTAGCTGCAATGCTTGGCTTCAAAGGTCTCGCTCTACGCCTATGCGGTCAAACTGAAAAAGCGTTTTGAAGCGTTGTGTATTGTCTGGGGATGGTTGAAAGGAGAGTTTGCTCATCCCATTTGTTATTTGAAAGGGAAATCAGCGCAGCTTAAGATTTGCTGTTTTCCACAGTCGGTCAATCTGACAGAGTTAGAGCTGGTAAACACTGCCCGCACAGGAGCACAATGCAGCTCCTGTGTTTAGAGATCGGTATAACAAATAAACCTGACCTTTGAATTTGCATGTGGGAAGCAGACAAGACAGTACGTTTAACAGTGAAAGAAAGTGTTTGTCAGGCATCCTTTTGACATTAAAGGTTAATCCTGTTTGATTTCACTATTAAAGAGAAATTTTAGGCCACAGTGAGATCTTCCTTGCATCAAATTTACCACAACTTGCAGTTCGTATCCAGTTTTGTTTTTTTTAGAAAGTATTTTTTAGTTGCTCTGGCCACCTACTGCAATGGTGTTTTAAGATTACAGAGTGATGGAGACATTGGCTTATCTTTGGAGGTGCTGCTAGTCCGTGACATTTCAACTTAATTCGTTCTGTGGATCAGGTTGCTCTCTTGGCTCGGCACAAAACCATCATTGAGTAGAACACATCCGCTGCCAAGTCTCTCTCTCTCTCTTTTTCGCCATCTGATTTAGATGCTAATATCACGCTGTGCTCATTCTCTCAACCTCTATATCTATAAGGGTGGTCCTCCATATGCTTCAGACCAAATCTCGTTTTCTTCATCTCTAGACAAGCAGTGTGCCCCAAGGCTGACCCTTGGGCCCACTTTAGTTGATTAAAACCTCAAGTAAACCTCTGCTTCCCCAGTTAAAGATCAAATTCTACTAATGCAAGCAGTGTCTAAAGCTAATCCAAGGACGCTGTGGTACCGTATCTTTTCATTTAGCTGATGGAGTCGCACTTTCAAAAAGCAACCCTTAATGAAGTTGCACGCATCTCCTTCATCTCTTGGGAGCCTTTGTTACTGGCTGATTTTGAAGCCCATTTCTCCAATCACTTCAGACCTCAAGGAGATTGTGTAGCCATTGTACGCTCTTGCCCCGTCAGGCTAACCCCTTGTCCTAATCCCACTGTGTCGCCTATTTAAGGCCAGGAAATAAGAGACCCGAGCTGACTAGAGGTAATCTAGGACACCAGCTGCTTAGCCTGGAAGGCCGTCCTTGTTTGTTGACCGCCCCGTCTCAGCCTAATCAGTGTTACAGTTGCCCACCGGGGCAAGAACGGGAAGTGGGGGTGGGCTATGATTATCTCTGATGTAATATTTTTCATATGCTTGAGTAGCCTAATTAACTAAAGCTCTTCTATGGTGATTATCAACCCAGACAAATGCCAGTTGTGATTTGGCAACAGTGTTGGCTTAATCAAGATTACTCTGCTGAAATCCTTTAATCATTCATAATTCTGCACATCATTTTGTCTTGTTTGATAAGCAGAAGTAATTGGATTTCGGATATGTACGGAAATGCAGAAACAAACTTTGACTATGGAGGAAGCTGGAACGGAGCAGATTTTATGATTTGAGCTGCTGTTGAAGACCCTTTCATCTTTTGGTTCTGTTATAACAAGTACTGTCAAACGATTAATTGCATCCAAAATAAAAGTTCTACACGTACTGTGTATATTTATTATGTGTATAAAAATACACACATATAGTATATATTTTGA
>JAUMHR010000047.1:11758991-11769566 GCA_032361145.1 Enteromius fasciolatus | reverse complement strand
CGCGCCCGCTCATGCAGGCTCAGCTCAGGTGCCTGTCACGTGCAGCGCTGCAGCAGCCACGTAAACAGAGTTTGCCCGTCCCCTGCGACTTTCACTTTCGGTGCCCGAATAGAAATGAATGAGGCTTTTCGATTTTTTTTTTGATTTTTTTTTATTATTAATCTAGACCTACGTGAAAATCTGCATCCATTGTACGATGTTTTTTTTTTTATATATATTAGAAATAAATGTAAAGTCTTTTGAACGTGGATATAGGAAACATTACAAATATTTAGTAACTAAATATGGCTCAACATGTAGATTTCATTAAAAATACACAAATTATAACAATCAATACAAGTGTAACAAGGAAGGAACTGAATAAAATTAAATTATGACTGCTCAACAGTAAAAGTAGGTGATATGCACACAGGATAATTCTGCACATCATTTTGTCAAAAAAAAAAAGATGGTAGTAACACCGGCTTGTCCTCGCTCTGATCGCGTAAGTAACATTAACGGCTCCTCTCCTTGAAGAAACAACAACAGCGTGGGACTGTCTAGCAAAAGGTGAGTAAAGTAAATCTACAGATTTACTATTTGTACACAAATTACTATACTGGCACGCTTTTCTGTATGTTTTTATATTTAAATGTTTGTTTTATACCATTACCATAACCACTAATTTAATAGCCACCATGCTATCTAATGAACTTTGTGGGACAAATGGAGACTACCAAATCACATGTCAGCTTTGCTCGTTATGTTTACTTTGTCATTGTTACTCATGAGCATTGAACTATTTGTTACATGTATTTTGCTTATTATTCTGATTCATTTACGAACACACAAACATAAAAACTGTTTTTTGTTATTTTTTTATTCCGCAGTTAATGAAGATGTGTGTTCTGTCGTGGACCCCTGGAACTGCTGATGTCTGTCGCTGGTTTCTCTGTACTTACCTCATATTTTTGAAGGTGTATAAAGTGAACAATTGTGGAGAAACGTCAGAAAGCCCTGTAAAATGTTCAATTACTTAGTGTTTTTTTTATTATTATTATTATTATTATTATGAGAAATCCAAGCCTTGCACTGCCCAATCAGTACATGACGATTTTGTTGCGCATGGGGTGAGTTTTGTGTACAGACAGACAGACAGAGCATATCATGAAAAAACTGTAATTCGTCTAGCATATATCAAAGTTTCACTTTTTCACTATTCAAATTTTTTTAGATGCACCAGTATGTGAGCGTGTATTGTGTTCTTTCAATAGATATTGTGCATTTAACTAGTCTACAACCTTTAATCAGTGCACTAATAAAACAAAAAATGCCTGTGTTCCTCATGTTTAAGATGCTCTGAATAAAACCATGTGCTACTTGCTGACAAACCTACCAACATTCACTATAAGTGTTTTTGTTCGGTTCATTACAGAAAAGCTGAATAGAATAAGATACATGAATAAAGTGCACTTTTTCTGCTGTATCTGTTGTGTGTTCAGGAGGAGATGATCAAGCTACCTACCTGTCTTGAAGCTTATCAATTTCTCAATTTCCTGTGTGAATTTTCATAATCTGTGACCTCCATTTAGAACAAGAATGTTATCACTGACTGCAACGTACATTCAATTTGTAATTAAACTTGCTCATTTGAGTTGCACTATTTTGGAGGTACGTGAAATTTTAGGTTCTAAAGTATTTGAGTCACATTTTTTTGTGTGGTTTTCTCGATGTTTTTTTATTTATGTATAAAAGTATTAACACTGGTGTTTTGCATGATTTGGATTGTGACGTGCAGTATTGATTATTTATGGTGATTTATTTATTTGAAATTTATGTGGATATTTTTGATTATCAATAAAAAATGTTCGATGTGTATTTGTTTTAGTCCTCAGTTGTATTAAATAATTAATCTCAACAGTAGGAACAATAAACAGGTTGGTGGGGGTGAGAGGGGGGCAAGCAATAAAGAACTGAAATTAGAAAAATGGTGCCTCGAAGCACCCAAGGTGGTTCCTCACCATTCTTAATAAAAGGGTTCTTCCTGGTACCGCTAAAGTTCCTCTGAGAACCACCCCTTTTGAAAGGGTGCCTAGAGGTTCCGCCGGCGTGGCAAAGTCAAGAACCCCAAAAGGTGCCTCCAGGAACCTTTAGTTTTTACAGTGTAGGATCTTTAAAATGCATTTAGAAAGACGTTTCATTTAAATGCGACTTTAAGGAGTCATATTTAAATCCTACGAAAATCCTCCAAGATCACACCTACTCTTTTGTGGCTTCGGGAACTCCATGTGCGTTAATAGCAGGTCTGCTTATTGCAGAATATTAAAGCGTATTCGACCAGAAGACCATTGACTTTGCTGATAACACAGATACTTGGCTGTATATCTGCATTTTTTTGGAGGTTGTGTGTGTGTGTGGGCAGGACTCCCTGTCAAAATGTTGTCAAATCAGTGCAGACAATGCCAAAATAAGCTGCTTAAGTTCTATATATATGGTATGTGTGAACACATTGGCATGCACGTTTGAGCATGTACAGGACGTTCTCTGTGTTTGACCCATTCACAGAATTTGACACTGTTAGATTATGAACCGAGACCTCTTCGAACAACTAAATTGTGTATTCAGCACTAAATTCTTCTTAAGTTGTTAGTATTCTACTACATTTCCAGTTAATCCAGTAATTTGACAGGAATTTAATGTATATAAGAGTAGCTAATCTGTTAGAGAGAACCTGACACACTTTCTATCAGTGTGTCAATGAGACTAAAGAAACTATTGTGTACTTGGAGAGAGGCCCCTGTGGTGAGACTGAAAGGCTTCAAGTATCTCAAGGTCCACACCTTAGAGAACTTTACATGGACCACACACACCAGAGCTTACTCAAGGAGGCACAATAGTATCCCTTGCTTTGGCGCCTGGGGATGTTCAGTATGGCCCTCGATGATCTTTGTAAAGGTACTCTATGGAAAGCTTTCTCCCGGGTAGACCAATTGCAAGAAAAGTGCTAGAGTATTGTGGGTGCTTATCAGACCATTTAAGTCGAAAAGACTACATTACATTGAATAATATTACATTTTGGAATTTTGATCTGATTTACTCATGGAACAAAATTCGAAATAAGAGACCGGTAATCTGTCATGTTTGGAAGACTTCATTTCGCTTTTTTAAGTCCATCTTTGATAATTTCTCTTTTTTTTTAGTTGTTCTGAAGCAAGCATGCTTCAACTTGCGCAGTGAATATGAGCTCTCCATATTCAGTAGTCCTCAGAGGCCGAGTCAAGCAGACAGCGTGAATGAGAGCTAGACGTGAGATAACATTGGATTGGGTTGCCAGGTTCCTGCCCGAACTGTGCAAAAACATTATTTGAGTATCTGGTTAACTGAGAAAACAGAGAGACATTAATCATGTGACCAGCACAAGATCCACAGCACTTAATTCAGTTGCAAATGCACTGATTCACATATTGAAACATTTGTTTGCAGTCGATTAACATTTACATTTTGTCTTTCCAGGAAGAGAGCTCTGGGTCTTAATACTGGGTCAACATCCCAGAGAACACAGGACGGGTATCCCGGAATTCAAATACGTGGGCAACATGCACGGAAACGAGGTAAAGGCTGTTTCACTTGGTTATTTATTAATGAAAATTAATGATGAAAATGAAATGAATGTATGCTTTCACTTGTTGACTAGGGCTTTTTATGTGAACAGGTTTTGTGTCATTGAACCGGTTCCAAAGAAATCTTAGCCTCGCATGTCTGTTTTCTTTAGATGGGGCTAAATTTGGAATTGGAGGCGTCTTTAAATAGATCCAGATCTGCGTTTGTTTAGTTTTGTTTCTTGTTGTTTGGGAAAAGGGGGCCAGTGCTGGTCGGAAGGGGCGTATTTGGTAAGGGGTGTGTGGGAAAAAGGGTCTGTACACAAAAGCATTGCAGTCCGAGGAACCGTCCGGAACGCCAATGAAGAGCAGTGGACTGTGGCCTTCACCGGGGAAAAACAAACAAAAAAAAAATTCAAAGGTGGGGTGTCTTTTCACCAGTGTACTCCGCCCCCATGCCTATTGCAAATTCAGTACTTTCTGTCTTTGTGAGGGGGTTTAAATTGCTATTGGTTGAATTGGCTGGGAGAGATTTTGAAGAGATTATTGGATAAAATCACAGATTCCTTTCCAGTGATGACCATCCTCCTTTTATGAACAGGTTTTATATCATAAGGGGCACATCACCTTTGAGGAACTTAAACAAAAAAATAACTATATTTATTTTAAAGAAGGTTGTGATCTGTTGGTTTAACATTCAGTTTATCCATCCATCAGGGAAAATAATGCAATGCTTGGAATTTTAATGTGACATTCATTTCATAAACACAACACAACAGACCAGAAGGATATAATGTTCTGGTGCTTGAAATTAGTTAGTTTTTTTCATTTCCTCAGTAACAGTATGGAAAGGACAACAAACACTTTACTTTTGTGATCCAGTTTAATGAACATATTCCATAAATAATTCACTGTAATGTGGTAAATCTGTCGTTTTTCTCAAATCGTCATTCAGTGTGTTTCCTGGTTTGTTTTAACAGCTGCCCTTAAGAATGTCATTTGAAGTGCTCATGCACTAAGAAATCTAAAATAAGTTGTAGGGGTGTAACGGCTCACAAAATTCACTGTTCGGTTCGGTCATCGATATGGGGGGTGGGGTAATTGGTTAATTGCATATCCTGCATACACTGCATATTCTCTCAGAGGTGACGAGAGACGAATGCTGACATTGATGTATAGCTAACTGTTTTGATTTAAGAAGAAATGTATTTTGTGTTAAACTGGTTGTTTTAAAAGTCTTTGCTTGCAATTAAAAGCTTTGTCATTTATTTGTAATAGTGATGATGGCAGTGTTAATGTTTTAATTATAGGCCAAAATTCATTGTGTAATAGACCTGTTTTAAAAGGCCTCTTTTTTTCTTAACATTGTAATATGGGAGTAAATAGCTTTATAAATAGTGCGTCAGTTATTTGGTAATATTGTAGGGCGAATTAATTGTGATCATGTTTTAATAAGAAACAGAGCTAGATACATTGGAAAAATGCCAAATCTTTTTAATATTGCCAATATTTTTTTTTACAATATATGCAGCTATACACCACTTTCGCCAACATGTTGCCTGTTGTTTAGCGCAGTGGCACTGAGAAAATGTAATCGCACACACTTCTTGCTCTATTTTCCAAGTGTAATAGGATTTGTCCAACAAATGATCGGTTTGTAATGCGTACTGGACGTAAAGCCTTGTACCGAACGATGCTGTACATTTCAGAACTGAAAACTTTTCTGTTAGACTCAAATTTGGCCGAACAGCTTTTATGAATTAATAGTGTGGATAAACACCACCTTGGCAAAAGATCAGCACCTGCCTCTACATCACTGCCTGTTTAGCCCCGCCTACCGATTAGCGCACATAGTAAATAAATGACAAGAGTGGCAAACGCAGGTCTACGCAGATTTTTATTTTTTATTTTATAAAGTGGTAGATCATGCCAGTAAACAGCAAAAGGAACTTAGTCCTTTTGTTTACTTCATTTTACCACAGATTAGTTTACAAATAGTGCACATTTTGCACATTGAGCTCTACAAAACATATTGTGGTAAAACACCCTGATTATCTGATCAACAGCTGAGTAAAAGTGGTACTAACCGGCTGAAATAAATGTTTGGGAAACAATCATTGGTGTGGCTTTCTAAGGCAAGTACTTCTGGGCAGTTTGGCCAGTGAGCAGAGGTGTCAAGTAACATAGTACAAATACTTCATTACCATACTTAAGTAGAAATGTTGGGTATCTATACTTTATTGGAGTAATTATATTTCTGCCGACTTTTTACTTGTACTTCTTACATTTTCACGCAATTATCTGTACTTTCTACTCCTTACATTTTAAAAATAGCCTCGTTACTCCTATTTCATTTTGGCTTGTTTTCATTCCGGCTAGTCATCGCTAAAAAAAAAACAAACACCCAGGTTCCTGGTGCTGATCAAAGTAAAGGCACCATTTCTATATAGCTCAAAAGCGCATTAAATCATATTCGTATAATTGTATCTAAGATGACTACTCACACTAGTCATGGTTGCCGTGAACCGGGCCAAAGTACGATTGTCCCCCCTCCCTACTCCCCCTCTGGTCTGCACTCATCAGGGCTCGCAAAATTGCTAGCCCGACATCCCGAGGCTATTGTGGCTTCCAGTCGGGCTACCAAAATCCATCTTAGCCCTGCCCGTCGGGCAATCATATAGGGAGGAAAAATATATGTAAATGATTTTGCATTCTTTCACAAATAGTTTGGGTAATTCTGTAATTTTCGGGCATAGGGGAACCACTGTCAACTAGGCGCGCGTGCTCGCTCTCACCTATGTTTGTGACTGAATACAAATAATCATAATTGATAGACAACTAGGCTATATCAGGGAAAAGACATCAGCGGAACCCGGCACAGAGAAAAAAAAAAGAGCAGAGATGAAGCCGGTTTTTCAATTTCAGGTATACGTTTATAATTCTGTGAAACATTTTTGACTGATGTTAGTAGACTAGTGTGTTTTATTGTCTGTGATTTCACCACCAACAACAACGCATTTGGACTTAACATTGCAGTTTCCATGGCGGAAAATGTATTATATAAAAACAGCGAGGCAATATATGGTATGGTTTAATTGAATAACACTGTAAAATACATCATGTAATATGAACAAATATGCCCTGCAAAGGGCACCAAAGGGCTGATAATCAACGATCTTTGTTTAATATTGACGTAAGATTTAATTCAAATATCCACTTAATTTATTATCATTTATTTTTTTATTTGGCCACCTTTTTGTAATAGAAGTGATTCAGCTTATTAAATCTATTCAACAAAAACGTGGACGTTTTATTTTGTGTAATTTCTGTATGCTTAAGACCATAAAATCAATCACAATGTATTATAATATAATATATAAAATCATATCATTTCTGTCTAGGGCTACAATTGTAATTTATAAACAATACAATGTAATTGCAATTAATTTATTTACTTTTATATCTATAGAAAGTTCTATTTTGACCCCATATAGGCTAGTAGGCGTTTTTTGTTGTTGTTTTTTTTTTTTTTGAGGGTGGGGGCACAACAATACTATTCTGCTTCGGGCACCCATTTGGCCAGCAGCGGTCCTGGATATTCTACACGGTTCTTACAAGTGCATAGAAATTTCTGTTCAGTTAGAACTAAAAATTTTAATTGATTTGTAATTTAACTATTTTATACAGTTGTTGTAATTTGTGTTTTAAAAATTTTTTGATTGATGTTTTGTTTCCTTTACAATATAACACATTAAAAATATATATATTTTTTTTTTCTTCGAGCTACTTCAATTTATTTTGGGCTACCAAAAACTGAAGAGTGCCTGCCCGAAGGGCTACAAGGGATTTTGAAATTTTGCGAGATTTCTGATTTCTGCAAGCGTGCCGGCGCGCGCACTTACGTCATTATGGTGAGGTGGTTTCAGGATAAACAGGAAGAGCGGCGCTCTCGCTGAACGTGATTTACTTTGTACTTTAATTTTTACTTTGTAAATCTGTTTACTTTGTGGATAGTAATTTTTATCCGCGGTGGTCCACAGCCCTATTACAGCTTATTGTTAAACAAACATTGCACCTCTGCTGTAGACTAAAGCGTCCCTTTCTCCGCTATGTTTTTTTTGGAGCGTTGCAAAAAATGGGACTTCTTGCACCTCTTCCAAGCGGGCCAGGGACGGCTAAATGGGCACGGTTCAAACTGCCTAGTGTGAGTAAACACTAAAATTGCATATGGTAAAAGTAAAAGACGAGTTACCTCTCAAACATACATATCTTAATTTGATGTTGCTTTAATACTTTGAACTTTAAATTGAAATTTCTTTGGCCTAATTTTGTTCTGAAGATTAAAGTTTGTTCCGTCTTACAATACTTGTTCAAGAATAAGACATTGTAAATATTTAATAATAATAATTTCTAAACTATTCTAAATATTCACAATAAAAACAGCTGTGTTTTGTAAATGAAGGAAACATTGGAGGACGCATCACAAAAACTGAAAATCGTTAATAAGCTTTAGGCTGCTACTCGGTGCAGTTTTTTCTATATATTTGGCATATGGGCCAAATAAGTTTTTCTCTGTTCGCACAATATGTGATATGAATCGTTCTGCTGCTTTTTATAAAATAAATACCTGGAAACAAATTTAGGCATTTTTAATGGTTCACAGCTACGTGTCAATTCGACTGTAATTTAATTGCAATTTCACATTACCCTGTCGGTTAATAATGACTTAACGACCGAGTACACACACACACACACAAAAAAAAAACCTTAGTAAACGTTTTAAAAAATATTTTTTATGTAGGCCTATACAATTTAATAATGTTTTCTTTTTAGTTTTTTTGTTTGAACTGATGAAGAACAGGCTAATATTATGCATATAATTTGTGCAGTGTAAGATTGCCTATGAAAACTAAGGCCAAAACAGTTTTTGTCATACACCAAAACCTATGCAACAGTTTTTTATGATGTCGTTACGCGCACCATTTTATCAGTAAAAGGCCAGTTGGATGAAAACAGGCTGGAGACAGCAAATTTGTCGATAACAAAACAGGCTGTTGGTGTTGTGATAAGTTGGCCATGCTAACTTTCGAACTCTTTGTAAGCTTTTGTGCTTAATGACATTTTTACTTTTATACTTTAAGTAGTTTTGAAACCAGCGCTTTTACACTTTTACTTGAGTAAAAAACATGTATAGATACTAGGGTTTAAAAAGACTTCTGTAGAAGTATCATCTCGTCTACTTGAGTAATGAATGTGACTACTTTTGACACCAGTGCCAGTAAACAACCAGTCAGACTGCTTTAAAACATGACAAAGGCCATCTTAAATACCACATAACAGCAACCAATCACAACATCCTAAAAAACTTTGTTTTGCAATACATACTGTACATATTTTTCATATGGTGAGTGTGAAACACAACACATCAGATACATGATTCTATGGTACAAAAACACTCTTCACCTTTAGATGCCCTCATCTGTATCACCGGTAGCTACTGTACATTTCTCTAATAGCTTTTTAAATTTGGTCAGTCAAAGCATCACTTGTCTGACGGCAGCTGTGGCTCCATAGCGGCATCTAATTAGACAACATCCTGTCTGGAGGTTTAAAGAGGACCACTGTTCAAATCACGCAAATACAAGGAAGCCATACGGTCATCCAGGATGGGAGGTGCGTTTCAAATAAACATTATTCAAAGTAGTCACACAAACATTGCCCATCAGTATCCACGAGTCATCTTACCGTGAGGTGAGCCAAACCTTTGATAGATCAATAAAGTGCTCTTAAGATGGTCCGAGTCTCTCTTAATGACCCCATAATTCTATTCTGTAAACCTGAATGGTAAAAAGTCTCTTTAAACATTTAGATAAAGCAAGGGCACAGACAGGATTACTGAGGGATGAAAGAGGAGAAGAGATGCATTACATCAATGCCATACTGAAAATAGTTGCATTACTTTGGGCCTCAAAAAGCATAAATGGAACAAGCGAAATTACTTTTGCGTATTCTTTTAATTTTTTTTTTATAGCAACAATTTTTTTCTTTGCGTTCCTGTAGCTTAAGCATTAGCAACACCAAGGTGTGTGTTTATCACTTTGATTGTATCGAGGAATGTTTCTTTAATGTTGCACTTTAAGACACTTCCCATAAAGCGTCTGAAGAATGCATAAAGCAAATAGTTTTACGAACGATTTGGACAATTTGTTCTACTCGTGTTTCACGGTTGGCTGCTGGATGGTTGCGCACTAGTAATGTTTGGTGTGTTGCTAAAGTGTTCACCAGGGTGTTGTTTCACCGTTTCTTGGGTGTGCTGCTTGACTGCTAACTGACACCAGGCAGTATTCCAAATGTCCCTTGTACTGTACTGTATATATATAGTTGTATATGAAAATTATGAGCATTATGTGATTCAGAAATGAAGTACATTGAGTACACTTGTTGAGTGTCCAAACTATGAACATTCAACAGATCAGGAATGATTTGTCAAGATTTAGACAAATGATTCCTTTGTCTTGTCAGAAGATGTGGCCCATTGGGAAATGGTTATTATCTTCGGGACCATCTTTACTTGTTGTCATGTAACCCAATAAAACGGGTTATTTAAATAAACTTAATTAACGTTTTGTAGTTATTAGGATAATGCTTGCATTTAAATGTAAATCATTGCATTCAAGGTTTACTCACTGGATTTTATTTACTCCTGCACACCATGTTGGCAGACTAAATTTGTAAAGATACTGCCTCTATAATATTCTGTACTCTATGGCTTGGGTCCAATTTTTTTACAATTTTTATTAGGGCCTATAAAATCCTTATTTTTTTTTATTTTTTTTTCCCCAATTATTTTTTATCTGGTTTCCATTTTTCTAGACTTTTTTAATACTTAAAGGAACACTCCACTTTTTTTGGAAATAGGTTCATTTTCCAACATCCCTAGAGTAATACAGATGTGTTTTACCATTTTTGAATCCATTCAGCCGATCGCCGGGTCTGG
>JAUMHR010000047.1:11719981-11731576 GCA_032361145.1 Enteromius fasciolatus | reverse complement strand
TTTAAACAAAATTCCCCTGTAAATCACTTTAAGGAGTCAAATATATTATATATTAGTTTTTATTTTTATATTTTTCAGTTTAATTGCTTTTTATTGATTTTATTTATGTTGTATTTATTTTATTTAAATGTATATTTAAGTTTATTCATGTTCCAACAAACTTGAAAAATGACCTCTAAACATCGGCAATAAAAAAAACCCATATCGGTCGATCTCTATTTCCATACTTGCCTAGGTAATAGTTCACTGTGACAGACGGGGACATCAAATGTACCCGTAATTACAGAATGAGTCATATATACATATACACACACACGCAGACAGAATTGACAGGAGTGACAAATATTGGTTGCTGATACTTTTAAGAACTTGAATGAATGAGCGACAGATTTTATTAACATTTCAAGGGAGTGTAATAATATACTCCGAATTGAAATTAAATTTGCTTGATGGTTGACAAGCAACCACATCATCAACAGACTCAATTTGAAAAGCACACACTAATTCTAATTAGTTAACCTTACGTACTGAAATTACAATAGTAATTTGTACTAACAAAGGTTAATTCAGCGTTGTAAACTTACACGCAAGTCCTGGTAACTCAGAATCACTATTTTAAGTGCACTATAATGTGTGTGCAGTTCAACTCCTTTAAGTTGAGCAAACTCTTGTAACATTGCCAGCAACTGGGAATTTCTTACTCGTCTTTACTTAAACAGCAGTCTAAAAGCACACAAACCCATTTACATTAAATCACTATTGTTACTATTGTTAATACTGTTTATAGTATTAGTACGGAAATCACAATTTCATTACTTATTTAAACATCTACACTACAATGTTCCTTATAAAACACATACTACAAATAAATTTCAAGGGAATGACACTTTTTAAGTTATTTTAAGTTAGTCATTTTTCTCGCCTAAAAATAGCTGCAGAAAACTGATGATATTCTAAATTAGGAGTGCTTCCATGCAAAAATCATAACACAGTTTGACTTCACAGAACATAAAACTCAAACAATATTAAAAATAATAATGCCATTCAGGAAATGAAAAAGCTCCAAAAAGACCTGCCTGGAAGTTGGTCACTGATGCCACTGATACAGGTACTCGGGGGCACCCCTCCTTAGACGATCAATTATCCATAGACGCCCAGTCGTAGAGGACAACGGTTCAGCATAGCTGAGCTCCAAATTCCCTCAAAGCATGCCTTCATTAGCTAGTTCAGGAGCGTTTAATTGGGGCTGGAGGTACACTTCAGGACAACATTCCAGGGCCAAATGTGGACATCCCTGGCCTGAAATAAAGCCATACAAACAACTCTAAATACTGAGAAAACAAATCCACAAGATTTAGCATTTATGCCAGCAAGTGGAGTTTTTTGGGGGAAAAAAAATGTATCTAAATTCGCCCCTATATTTTAAAAGAACAGTAAGAAGTGTACCTGGACATTTAACTGGACGCCCCAACTTGTTTAATAAGACACAAGCATTCAGCTTTTATTTCTGCGCAACACTTTTACAAAAAAAAATATTAAACTAAAGTTATTTCTACAGACCTAAAAGAAAAAGCTTTCGTGGTGTGACTACACTTAAAATACTGTCTAACTTGCGCCCGCTTGCATTTGATGAATATTACGATTCGGTTTGTTTCTCACGCGCTGTGTCAAAGCAAAACGCTTAACGTTCCAAATGTTTTTAAAGTAATTATTAAAATGTAACGGACCGACAAAGTCTAGAATTAATAGAAACATTATTACCCATCCAACCATATTTATTCCCCAGCATCTCGACTTTGCTACCTCAGCGCTCTTCATATTGAACTGAATAAAACATAACCCCAAGGCGGGAATCGTGATCGCGTGAAGTGTGTTACAGCAAGAAGGAAAAAAACGAATCTAACGCTACGTTTAGAAATCAACAACGCTGTGCTAATGAAGCCAAACAACATACCTGGGCACACCTTAGGGAAAACGCGAGCAACCCATGACGCACAATTCAGTTTGCCCCGACTCTCCAAACTCGCCTCACGCCAAAACCGACCAGGTGCGTTTATCCCAAGCGGAAATCACGCCAGGTGTAGGCTTCCTTCTTTCGTTCTTAGAAATGGCGGTTGGCAAAATAGTACGTGCATTCCCGCCATCTACTGGATAGGAGTGTGGAGCGCGTGAGCGTTGGAAAGCGTTATACTAGGAAAATACAGTAGGGGGGCGTACATATTTAAAAAATTAAAATAAAAGGATAAATAAACTATATATAAAGGTTATTTACCTAAAGGTAATTTTACATAATTGCCTTATATCTGTACTTAAATTCTATTAGACAAATGTGTTTCTTTTAAATAAGCTACAAGTTCCTGTGTTATTTTTAACTGATTTAGGCCATTTCCTAAAGTGACCTGAAGTGATCAATTATTTATACCAATCTATATAACCTATTCCCATACTTATTTCATACCACACCTTGGATATTCCTACTTATGTCCTTTTGCCATTTCTTGCTGATTTCTTTTGTAATTAAACCTTTAACTTCAGTTTTGCTCATTTTTATTTGTATATCTATTCGATCGTGTTTCAGAGCCTGTTTTGCAAGTTGGAGGGAAACGCTGTCTTCCATGTTTCCCTCGACTCCAATGTGACTCTGCACCCATACAAAACGGGTGTCTAATTCTATATAAACTCTGCATTACTTTGTTTACCAAATCCTGCCTTGCTCGCTTACCAAACTATATAATACAGAGAGAGAGAATCAGTGCAAATAACAGCATTTAGTGCTTGCTAAGATTATAGCTACCATGTCTGTAGAGAATACAGATAAATGTCCGATGCTCTTTTAGATATTTTAACTTTCAGCTGTAGGATGCAAACTGCTGTAGCTCTGGGTCTTTGGATCTGTTTGGACCAGGGATTCCTTATTATGCTTTTCTTCATATATATTTGTTTCCACTACAGGCATAGGAAATAGCCAAGGAGGGATTGCTGACTCTCCAGACTCATGGAAGGAGCTATTTTGATGTTGTACTCGCAGCTTACTTCATCCAAAACTAGATACCTTTTTTGTGGACTGCCACAAAAGTGTGGGACTTTACCAACAAATTGCACCGATTAAGAAACGCCCATTTCACACCATCTATACTTACAGCATGAGACTATCACCCTCAAAGTAACCTAATAACTCCAAACCAGGGTCAGCAAGGAAATTAAATGAACATACACTAGTACATTTTTACCTTTATAATGCCGTTTTGTATTTAAAGTATCTTTTTTTTATATCAACAACTCAAATTTAACCAATTACTTTTTTTTTTTAAATGAAAATGTTTCCAATAAAAAAGATCAGTATGACAAAAAGCCATCTTTTTTTCTGGATCTCATGGCTTTTGTCGTTGAACTGCATGAACATGAACTGCATAATGAACAGTAGCCTAAGTATTTAAATAAAAAAGATCTACTGTACATTCTGTGCAACCTAAACAACCTGCAGCATACATTGCTCTGAACTGAAATTAATTTTCCAACAAGCACAAATGATGATATATCAAATACATAACGCTTTACTACATTCGAAAAGACTGAGAAGTGTCTGCACTGACTTATTCAAATATCACATTAAGGCCCGGTTTCTCAAACGGGGCTTAGCTTAAGCCAGGACTAGGCATTAGTTAAATTAAAATATTTAAGCAACTTTTGCAAAAATGCCTTATAAGAAAACATTACAGGTGTGCATCTTAACACAGAACAATGACACTGACACATTTTAAGATATGTCAGAGCAAGATATTTTCATCTGAGACAGCTCAAACATGCAATTTAGTCTAGGACTAGCTAAAGCCTTGTCTGTGAAACTGGGGGTAAAAGACAACAAATCATATTTTCTTCTCAAATTTTTCCCTGTTTTTCTGTAAGTTTTATGCAAAATCATCATCATTCTGACAACAGTGCTCAACAAATGTATTGCTGCACAAGTGTAAGATTTCTGCCACAGCTGCACTGAACTTTGATGTTGATTACCAAAATTATTTTTTGTTTCTGTAATGGTTAATCCACCGCTAAGCCCTTCAGCCACAGCAATGGCATGTTTATAATGCTACATTATAAACAACAATTGTTGTTGTTTAACCATGTTTACATGCTTTACAGGACATTCTGAAAAATGAATACAACAGCTTAAATAAATATGCATTTATTATACCACCTATCATTATAAAATATATATATATATATATATATATACACTCCTATATATATATATATATATATATATATATATATATACACTCTATAAAAATTTATAAAAGAGAAATATATATAATGGTTATTAAAGATGTTTTTTCTGCTCATCAAGGCTGCATTTATTAGATAAAAAAATCCCGAAAAAACTGTAATATTGTGAAATATTATTTCAATTTAAAAGAACTGTTTTCTGTGTGAATATATTTTATATTATATTTTTTATATGTATTCCTGTTATGCAAAGCATCATTAATTTTTAATTAGCATAATTAATTTTTACCAAATATCAAACATTTCTAAAATGTAAATCTATGCTGTGACTTTTTTGATCATTTAATAGATCCTTTGTTAATAAAAGTATTAATTTCTTTTAAAGAAGAAATACAAATGTACTGATCCCAAACTTTTGTACAGTAGTGAAACAGTAAACTACCGTAACTGTAGTTTTGAACATTATCCATTTGAAATAAATGCTCTTTTTAATATTTTAATGATCAAAGAATCCTAAAAAAACTATTAAGCAGCTCAACTGTTTCTCACTGATAATAAAACATCAGCAGATTAGAATGATTTCTGAAAGGATCATGTGACACTGAAGACTGGAGTAATGATGCTTTGTATCGCAGGAATACATTACATTTTAAAACATATTCACACAGAAAACAGTTCTTTTAAATTGAAATAATATTTCACAATATTACAGTTTTTCTGGATTTTTAATCTAATAAATGCAGCTTTGATGAGCAGAAGAAACATCTTTAAATACGATTAAATATCTTACTTTTCTAAAACATTTGAACGCTGTATATACTTTCTTCCTATATTAGGAATCTATCATAAACCTGCAGATCTTATTCTTTTAAAAACACTGCATTTCTTGATACTTTCATTCAAGTCAATATGGTCTGTTGGCAAACTCGTCCTTTCTAAGATATATTTTGCTAATTTCACTGATGATTGAACAAATATATACTTTCTGGCTTACACTCATCCATTCTAATGTATGAGCATTTGGCTATCATAACAAGCTGCTATCATAAGCAACCAAACAACAAACAGCTATAGCGATTCGTCTGGCAAAAAAAAAAAAAAGTCACTGAGCGACTGAATGGCAGACACAAGCACTGCTGGAGTCTTTCTAAGGGTTGATAAGCTTATCCTCTGTCATTTACTGCCAGCTTCCTTCTCTGGAGAAAAAAAAAAAAAAATAGCAGTCGTACATCTAATATACAGTAGTCTATACCATACCAAATTATTTGATCTGCGATTGACCAGTAACTTATTCCAGAAATACAGAACTGTGCAACCTAAAAATTTGGAAAAGCAACCAAAAGGGCCAGCAGCCCTTGCAGTCTAGCTGCAGAATATTTTCTGATCCAATAAAGCTGAACATCAAGCACCGTGACAAAAATTCCAGAACATCCCTTCAGGGCAATTTCTGCCTGTGTAAACCGCTCTTACAGTTTCAAAGGGCCTGTGAAATGATGTATTTCTTTTTAAAGCTATAAAGAAATGCAGCAAGTAGAAGGGATAACCAAAGTTTTGCACTGGGTCAGGGAACAGAAGGGAACGAAAAAAGACCAGTGTTTTTTCTTTGTATGGCCAAAATACTTCTGCAGGGGGCAGTGTTGCTCTTTTTCACAGACCTTGACTTCTAGGAGCTCGTATAAGAAAAATAGATTTTTCCATAGTGCTTCTTCAGTAAGCCATGGCAAAAAAAAAACTAAACAAATAAATGCTAAAAATTAAATGCATTTATCATTTCTATAATGTCTATAAAGATATGCAATCCCACATTGTGTTGTATATTTTATATAATGTATTTCTCGAATGTACACATTGTTTGTTTTGACAAACAATTTTGGTTTAACACATTTAAATCATATTATTATTTATATATATATATATATATATATATATACAGTATATAAAATTTACCTTATTTTATATAAAAATCTAAGGCAGCCTCTTGAAAAGGTATTTGGATTATTTTATAATGCAAGCAAATAATCGAAGCAGTGATTTATTTTTCCCAATTAATTGTACTTTTGCCATCTAACTGGTGATATAAGGTCCCAAGATTTAATTAAGTGAGGACTAAACACTCAAGCATCAAGCTTTACTACAATTGGACAAAGCAATAATGTTTAGTGTCTGTTGTGAAATTTTGTTGATTGAAAAGATCTAATGATATGGTAATGTTGTCAATAAATGTAATGTTAAATCAGACTTCGACTGCCAATCTAGCATACCATCATCATCATCATCATAGAATAAAATGACTAATTAATCTATGAACATTTAGCCATTTTCAACCCAAAACTTATGACTCAGACCAGTTCTTTCTGTGTATTTCAGTAGACATCTGAATGTTTTAATGGTGTTGCTTCTGTGTGAACAGACAGCCTAGGGCAGAATTACTTTTCATGCCTTCTGCTTCCTCCTAAAGTGAATTATGCTCTTTTTCTTTCAGAGTTCAGAACAAATATTCTTAATGTAGCGCAGAACATAAAAACAGAAAAGTCGTGTGGCTCTGACGTTAAAGAAGTTTGGACAGTTTGGACCATCTCCACTCCAGAGCTCATTGAAATGTAGTTTAACAAGTAATGCGTATCAACAGATCTGTCTAACAAGAAAACCCAAAACATAAGTCAGAAAGAAGTTTTTGGGACAGAATTCAATGTGACAGCTTGAGTTACTAAGTTTGGAAGCGGTGGCTTTTCTTCTTTATTCAAGTAAAACTACATTAAAGCCAGAGGCATCCGACATTCACTTGTTATGAGTCATCGTGAAATATTCTTGTTTCTACATATAAATTGGACGAGTTGTTTTATTCCAACGAATGTCTGCGGGTAACAAAAAATGGGGTTCTATAAGGTAGTGAGCATAAGGTGGAAAAATTTGGTAAGGTGGATGTCGCCTGCAGAAATAAACGCTGTAGAGTAACATCAGACAGTCCTCAGGTGAACGCTTTACTCATCTGTTGATGCATAAAATCAAACAAATGAAAAATTTCATATATGTCATAACATTTTATGTACGCCCTCAGAAATAAAGGTGCAAAAGCTGTCACTGGGGCAGTACTGTATATTTTCAAAAGGCACACTTTTTTACTTATTAGATGCAAATATGGACCGTTTACCTTTTGAAAAGTGACAGCTTTTGCACCTTTATTTCTTAGAGTGTAAAATATACAATTAAAAACATTTAATTTTGTTATTTGTGTATAAGTTTAGGCTGATCCAAAAAAAAACATTGACAGTCTCAGCCTCACTACATTTTTTTAAATCAACAAAAAAGATGCGTTGGGTTTTAAATAGGCCTAAGAGTTTATTTGGCTTGAGAATTTGGGTTCGTGCCCAACAGACTGTGTTTATCCACACCTTCACGATTCAAAAGTGCATGCCAGCCGTCTCATATGAGTTGCTTACAATGATTTTTCATTCGTGTTGCCACCATCCTGTTTATTCTGCATTAAAATAACCCCAACTGGATTTTAAATGTTGTTTTGATTTTAAATGTAATGTATGAAAGTGCTACAAGCAAGACACTGATTTAGTAAAAAAAAGAATCAAGAGGTTCATTTAAATAAACTATTTAAACTGAGCTATTGCTCAGCCAAACTTTCAAACAGAGAAGATTTTGGTGGAATAGATTAGTTCACTAACACTCAAAACCAAACAGATGGCCGCTGTACTTTAATGGACACGCTTCTGTGTGTGATAAATGAAATAATGGAATATGTCTTAATATATTATTTTGTTCCAAATGAAAACCAGAGCCAGATCGTTGCGGTCTGGTGCGGATCAAATGCATATAAATGGCAGGATATCTAGTCAATTTGTTTTGGCAGGGAACATTGGCTGGTGGACGTCTGGCAGTTGACTGCGCAGCAATCAGAAAGAAGAGCTGGACGTGAAAACACACACCTGACTGTTTGCTCACGGTCAGAAAGACCAAAGATCAGAGATGGACAAAGTATACAACTCTGTTACTTGAGTGAAATTACAGATTACATTACAGGTGAAAGTTTTTACTTACGGTAAAGTACCGTAACCGTTGTATGTAGCCAAACGTACTAAAAGTATATTTCTTTTTCTTGGTCAATAATTGTATGTAATTATTTGTGTGTCATATTTATGCCTCTGAAGCAACTTAAAGTGCTCCTGCTTGAATGGCCCCTCTTGGCTATTATTGAATGAAACATTCATATTTTGGTTTTAGTAATCCCCAACAACAGGTTGACAAGCATACGAGGTCAAAAAAACTTTCATTGTCTTATTTATTTTTACCTTATTTGATCAACGACTCCCAAATGGTTCGTCAAACAAATTTTTTTTTCCCAATTTTTCCATCTGCGGTAAAACTTATGTCTCGGACCAATTCTTTCTGTGTGTTTCAGTAGACATCTGAATACACAAGCATGACTAGCTTGTTGTATGTCTCATTTTCATCATGTCTGCAATGCCTGATAAAGCAGCGTTTTGAGAGACCAGTGCTGCGTTTTGCAAAGCGGTTCCCAGGGAAACCGATATTTTAATGCTCTAAAAGCTACCGTGGCAAAGAATACATTTTCATTTTCATTCAGACCAGTGCAAAAACAACAACAAGTGGGTGGCCAATATGCTAATATTCCATGTTGACGTCGACAAGATTCGTTTTAAAAGTGACTTGTTTCAATGATTCAGAGTTCACTTTGTTTTTTTTTTTAGAGAGAGAGAGAGAGAGACAGACTATAACTTTATACATGGTGAACTTTCAGATTTAAAACTTTGCAGGATTTTTTCATTCACTTACACACGGCATGAAAGGTTGTTTTTTTTTAAATAAAAACCCATAATAAGCATTTAAAATACATTAGGCCTACAGTACAGAATACACTGACTAGCTTGTTGTATCTTTGGAATAAAGAGCTCATAGAATGTTAAAACAAATAAAAGTTAATAACACAAAAAAAGAAAAGTGCAGTTCATATGATTTTTTTGAGTTTTTCTCTGGTATTACGTGCAATATTTTAATTTACACAATTTGGCAAAATCAGACAATATTGAGTCTAATATACCACAGTGCTATTATTATTGAATTGTTGTAAATAAATAGGCTATCACATTTGCAACTGGTCAGTGTTCAAAAAAAGTCTGGAAAATCGCTTCACTTAACCTTAGAAGAGTGATTATGTAACAGAGCCCAGCAAGTGTGTGCTGTACAGGTAAAACTCACTCCCCTGATCTCGAAAAGAGGCGCTCTAGCGACTGATGCTAGAGGTCATGGCCTTTAGCCTCTTGGTTAGAGCGGCCGCCTCCCATGCCGGAGACCTGGGTTTGAGGCCCGCATGGATCGAGGACGAGTCGTGGTGGAAGCGGACCCAGGGTGATTACAATTACTGTCACGACTTAGAGAAGAAGAAAAAAAATCACTGTATGACTTTTAAAGTAATGACTTTCCGCTTTGAGGACCTTGACAGAAATGTAGTAGAGTGAAAATCACAGTAAAATAATTCAAGTTAAAGTCAAAGTAAAGTAGAGATAAAAGTGTATTTAAGTACAGTAATCAGGTAAATGTACTTCACTGTCCACCTCTGCAACAGATGAAGGATGTCAGCCTGCCACATCATATCACGGTAACACTTTAGAATACTGTATCTTTCTTACTTCACAACTAATAAGAAGTTACTGTGGAACTAATAGGTTGTTCTTTATTAACCCTCAAGTCACCTAAGGAATATGTGTTAACTACCCAGAGCATAGCATTTTTAAATTGTGTTAAGTAATAATTAGTTAATCAGTAACTATTAAATTCAGCCAGGACTCCTGAGGAACTACAATTAAGTAACTACTAATGAACAGCGAGGCATCATGTCAGGTTGTGGCCCATTTAGCATGACTTTATAGTAGTGATGTGAAATGTCCTAAGGAAAACACACATGATGTATATGAAATCATAAACATGGATGCTCGAGCGACACCCTCAGAAATGGTCAAGCAAATACGGAAAAACACAAGGTATTCACCATTCGTTTAACCAAAAAAATTATAATAAATAAATAAAGCAGATTTCATACACAAGTTTCTTCTCACTTTAACAGTTCATTAATGTAGTATCTACAGCAATTATTTACATTGAATAAATATTTACATTGCAGATCTAACAGTTATACGTTTAGCTAATAACATTAGTAGCAAAGAAGAAGAATGGGTCACGACCTGACACGGTGCCTCGCTGTTCATTAGTAGTTACTTAATTGTAGTTCCTCAGGAGGCCTAATTAGTTACCGATTAACTAATTATTACTTAACACAATTTAAAAATGCTACATACTGGGTAGTTAACACATATTCCTTAGTAGCTAATAGTAGTGACTTGAGGGTTAATAAAGAACAACCTATTAGTTCCACAGTAACTTCTTATTAGTTCCACAGTAAGTAAGATACAGTATTCTAAAGTGTTACCCATATCAGTTTTAACTGATTTAATTATGACTTCTCAGTTCTCCTTCATGAGCTGACAAAACATCCCTCACGCTGTTTGTTTACATTCACTGTCATATTCGTAACAGAAGCTATTCTTATCATAGCAACCTACAAAAGCACAAAGTAGGTACACTTCAAACTATCTGAGAAAATACAACAAGCAGACATTTCTCACCACAGGCCTTTAGCTAACATTTACAAACACTGAACATAATCTGGCTTTATACATTTTAATTACCTTCTGTCTAACAATAATGTGAATTATGAACTGGCCACCGAAAACATGCTGTTCATTTGCTTCTGCAAAGCCGATTGCTGAAATTACCCATCAGCCCCTGGCTTGGCTGTATTTGTTAAATTGAGCAGGAACTCGATGGTTGTGGTTCACTATTGACATGCCTCTCAGGTGCAGGACTCGTGTGGCGGGTGATAAGATGAGTTTCCAGTCAGAGTGAAACAACTCAACATTCAAGTCAGGTGAACTGAATCCCTCAGTGAGACTCGACATATGGATTTTAAACCTTTGCAGGCTAGCCTTATTAATTGTTCATTCAATTCTGCCTTATTCAGACTAGTGAAGTGAACTCATGTTGTTTTGATCCGCCATCATTTCCACAAGAACAATATTTGCGCCTTTCATTACTATACCGACCTGATCAGATGAAACAACAACAGCCTCACAATTCGTTGAAAAGGTAATGAAACATTACTGATGCGTCTCTGAAGACGTTAAGCAAAAACAATATTAATAAAATGGAGGGGGACGTCGATACGTGCCTCTATTTGTGGTCAGCGAACATAACGGTGTGTTAATGATGAACGAGCATGGAGGAGATGAGGTGAGATTCTCATTGACTGCTGTTTTCGGACACATTATTAGTCTAATTGGTATC
>JAUMHR010000047.1:11617571-11629620 GCA_032361145.1 Enteromius fasciolatus | reverse complement strand
TCAAAGATGAAAGTGAGGGCAGGTGAAAAACACAGGTGAACAATCAAACTGAATTGGGAAAAACCAAAATGACATAGACAGCGGGGGAGACACCACAGGACAGAGACAGAGTGTTACAGCAATTGTACTTTTAGCATATTTAACTGCTATACGTAAATGTGCTAAATATGAATAACAAATTTTGTACCTAAGGCACTTTAATTGTGCGGAAGTAGTGCTGAAGTCCAATTAAAGACATACTTAGTATATTTGATTGTGCTAATGTGGAACTATTGCAAGTATACTTCAGGTACACTTTAAATATGTTGCATGTTAAGGACAATATTACACAATCCTCATTAAAAGCGACATAAACACATTTTAGACATTTTAGACACATTGTGCACAAGTGATACTCCAAATAAAGTTTCATTAAAATGTATCTTTCAGTAAATATGTTAATAGATTTGAACTATACTTAGTATTAAATCAATACAGTTTAAATAAATTACTTTTTTACTAAGGATAAAACAAAAAGATTTTAATAAAATAAAAATTAAACATTAGGAAACATGCAATTAAACATACAAGTGCCAAGGTCTCTGTAAAGATCAGTCAACAAACAAGCTAAGGACACAACTAATACCAGCCTATGTTGATGTAAGATTTATTTTTGTCCTCAGAAAGCTGCCTACATAGGCAGGTTGGGTTTTATAACAAGGCAATTATCTCACAGCTCCTTCTAATACCATAGTCCTTGCACCCACTGTAAAAAGTACTTGCTGACCTAACATGACTGCAAGAGAGTATAAAATAGAGAGCTGGGAAAGGGAGTTGACCTTGGCTGCTGCTCTTGTTAAAGGGCTTCTTCCCTGCCATCTGCTGTCTGTTTTCTTACAACTAATTCCACTCTTTCTCTTCTCCCACTGATACTGTAGCTGCAGCTTTGTCCAGCCCTACCCTCTTTCAAATCTTCTTTCCTTTCATTTCATTTAGTCATTGTTCTTATAAATCATCTCTCATGTTCTCCTTCTCTACCTTGGGCTAAAACAGAGTATCGGCCGAGGGTGTTACACTCAGCCATATGGATTAAAGTGAGGTTTCAAAGAGGGTTAGATAATGTGTATCTCCGTCCAATGGCTCTTTGACCGCTGATCAATACCATCTCAGCTCCACAGTCACATAATCACCTTACAGATGAATGAGACCGATCTGAGGTCTGTCTGACGACTCTCAGACAGAGTATCTGCTGCTTTGCGAAGATGTCCCACAGGGACCAGTGTAGCCGACAGCCATTGATCACCTGCATCGCTCCAGAGGGAAAGGAGAGAAATGAGAACAAGGTCCCTGTGGAATGTCGTTGGTGATGGAGCATGGATGTTGAAATGATGTGAAGGTTGCCCCAAAGAGCAGACATCAAGATTTCATGCCTTATATGGCATTTTAGAGAGAATCAGGAAAAAAGAAAAAGCAAAGCATGTAATTTGAAGATAAGGCAACAGGATTAGCAAGACAGGACAAGGCTTAGCTGGACTGGACACAAGAGGCACACTTAACTACAAACTGGAACAGCACAGAAAACACTGGGAAAATAACTAGGAGAGAAAACTAGGAGAGTAACAAGGGAGGAAAGATGAAGAAGAGGAACCAATAAATAAGTAATAATTATACAAATAGGGTGGGGTTAGGATTAAGGCTTGTGTCCACTAAAATGTTGTTGTTGTTGTTTTGCTAGAGATTAGCATATATCTCCAATTGTTTTCAAAGGGAGCACTTAAGCTTTTCACTGTCACTTTTAAGTAGCCAGTCACAGTTGAGGATGGGCGGGACTAATACCACACAGACCAACCAACCAGTCAACTGTCTTTTGTCGCCTCTCAGCACCGCTCGTGTCCGGTGTTACTCCACCCCAAAATTAACATTTTGTCATTTCCCATGTCGTCCCAAAAATCTTTGTGTTCATCTTCGGAACACAGTTTAACAAACCATAGACCTTTGCCTCAACAGACTCCTAATTTGTTAACCTGCTTATTAATATTTGGTTTAGATATTGGATAGGGTTAGGGATGTAGAATATGCTCATACAGTACAGAATATGTACTTTATACTGTATGTTCTGTAAACTGTAAACAACCAATATAATAGAAATGCATATAAGAAGCGAAAATTTAGTCCCTATATTAAATTATGTCCTCATGATATGTCTGCCACTTTTCTTCCATATATTCCATATAATAGCAACTTAATTTAAGAAAACTGTGCAGAGATTTGCTCTTAACGCTCACAGTTAGGTGTTTTCAGGAGAAAGTCTGGTATTTTCAGCTGACTAAAAATGCTTTGGTGGACACACGGCCTAATAGGCAGGAGGCGCATGGCACATAAAAAAAACCCCCAAACAAACAAAGCCATGTGCCCACATAAAACATGACATAAGAACATATGCCCATTGAGAACTTAGCCAAGTTGCATGTTCACACAAAACAAGATGACATGAAAACACGACAACACAAGGGCACAAGAAGACACACAGGACAAGAGTACATGGTGATGGAATAATAACTTGCGACAATACATTGAAGCCTTAAGCCATGATACAATCGGTCTAAGCAAGAAACTGAACAGTATTGATATGATTTTAACGTTACAACGTTCAACTGCTGCCATGTGCTCATTCCAACCTGATCTCACGGCCAGATCTCTAAATATTTTACGAGGTGGCTAATTCGTACGAATTTGTACGACCTCACTTGTACGATTTCATACAATTTATTCTAAATCGTGCGTATTTTACGAGATGCCAATTCGTATGAATTTGTACGAATGACCTAAACATAACCCTGCCCCTAAACCTACCCATCACGTGGTTTTAGACAAATCGTACGAGTGAGGTCATACGAATTAGTACGAATTGGCACAATTTTTGCACCTTGTACGAATATGTACGAATTGCACGTGAGACTCATTCACAACATCTGGTGAGTGATGCGTAATGTGCTCTTGCACATAGATAAGTACATACTGCACGGAGATGCCTCATTAGTGGCTGTTTCTATGGGCCGCAATAGATAAGGATACAGTACGTACAGTACACATCTATGTGTTTGTGTATGTATATACTGTATATAGATATATTAAATTTGGTTTCGTCTGTATGGTTTTTTTTTACATTTTGTGTCCACTGACTGCCATTTTACGACTGACAGACTGTAACTTTCTTAATTTCTTTATTCATTTTCTACTTAAGAAACAAAGTCACCTACATCTTGGATGCCCTGGAGGTAAGCAGATCAATATCAAATTTTCATTTTTGGGTGAACCATCCCTTAAAGATGTTCGGAAATTAAATATTAAATATTTGCGGCCAAATTGTTCATTGTCTACTTTCAATAGCTCCGACATAAATAAAGATGGAATGAATTAGATGGAAGTCATTTTCAAACCAAGCAACATTCTGTTGGTCAACACAATGAATCATAAATCAATTAATTCCTGAACTCAAGGATTTCCAAAGTTTCATCAGTCCTATGCAGACAGTTTACCAAAGGCAGCTCACTAGATCTGGGAACATTAGCTTACTTCTTGTTCATATCATCATTTTACCCTGGCTTTGGCTTCAGTGACAGTTGTCAAGTAAACACAGTGGAATAGCATTTGGTGTGAATGCTATGCTTGCTTAAAACACTCAACACACAAATTAAACATTCAATGACCTTGGGCGACTGTAAACACCGCAAATCAACAACAAATCAGCAGTAAATACTCTAGTGACAAGTACAGGGCTTAACAGAAGAAGTCCATAAACCAGAACACAAACATTGGAAACACATAATCTGACAGCAAACAAAAATGAAGGGTAAAGGGGCGAACGCTTGGTATGGTGTGATAACGCAGTTTTGGTAAAAAAAACAACAACATCAAAACGAACCGAACAAGCTGGTCTGGGACACTATTAGATGTACTGTACAAAGGGAAATGGTGGTCACTGGTGCTGCTGTTACCGTTGGCAGATTGCTATTGATTCCTGTGACACAAGGGGTTCGGCCTTTAAAGAACAAACGTATGCCCTCACATCCTACCCCGCAACAAATGTAACCGCTTCCTTTGCCAGTCTTTGGCTCCGTCTTGTCCTCAGTGGAGTCTGTAAGTCTTGTACAAGCTTCCCCAGTGTACTGTATATTTCTTTGAACAAGTCAAAACATTTGCTGCATTTTGCATTTTGCGTCACCACTAGGGACTCGACTTACATGTGTGCTTGTGACAACAGATTTATTTCTGTTTGAAAGATATCGATTTAGTACAAGCATATGTTATATAGATCTTTCTATATGTCAGCAAGTACTCTGTTTCTGGAACTTTTTCGTGAAACACAGGCACAATGTAATACTACAATCATTCAGAAAACCATTCTTATACAAATTTGCTATATACAGCTATGGAAAAAAATAAGAGACCGCTGCAGAAAAATCAGTTTCTTTTGGGTTTTATTCTTAAAACTCTTCATCTCACCAATACAAAACAATGCACGTTTGTTTCATTTTTTGTGAACTGCCGTCTTTGAAATATTAAGTATAGAAGCAACTTGATGCTCACTGAACCCTTGTGCTAATAAAGCTAGGATTGAGGCCTTTTTTATGGATTCTATTCACTGTTTTTGGCATGTTTCGTGTTTATTTTTACATTTACATTTTTTACAAGACTTCTAGCATTTTTTACCATCCAACTGGTCACACTGCAAGAGGATTGTTGATTACAGCAGTGCTTTTTATACTTTTCCCGTTAAATACATTTGGATTCAGGTGCTCACCAAATAAGTACCTCAATAAACAGAATGAAGTATGTTTGTGTAGAAAGCAAAAACTGCCATGAAATGCTTAGAGAGCTTAGAATACGAAAATAGATACTGATTTAGGAGTAAATTGCAGTGGTCTTTTATTTTTTTCCAGAGCTGTATATGGATGTTAAGATGTCTCCATCAAAACAAATTCACAAAAGTGATTTTATATTCATAGAAAGCATTGTACGAAAGTAAAGTGTCCACATTTAGAGTTTCAAATACATTTTTGAAGAATAAACTTTGGTTAATGTTCTATTGTCATTCAATGTAAAACAATATTTATGTAAAAATTCAAACAACATGCTTATTCTGACTTAAACATATTGAAATATATAAACCCATTTTCGATCTTTGACCCATATATAGGAAAACAATAGAACGAAAAAAAATTAAATTTAAATTATAAAAACACATAAAAAAACATGCTGCTTAAAACAATGAAAATGTCGACAGTGAAAGTAAAAATGAGAATTAATAGTTATTTTGGAAGCTCAATGATTAAAGGTTTTGTTTTACTTTGTAGGAATACTTAAGACAAATTGAATGATGCACATGAAGGCTGTGATTTTCTGTGATTTGTCTTGTTTGTAAGGAAGCTGGAGTGGTACTAAGATGCTTATTTTCCACATGCTCTAATCTTTTCTAGCACTACAGGAAACAAAGCCCTGCGATAAGACAGAATCCATTCCGACTTCCGCCATTGATTTAAATGTGAAAGCGTTCTGATTGTAGGTATTGTGGAAATGGCAAAATTTTAATTTGCATTCACGGCACAAAAAGGATTTATGGTCTCTTATAGAGCTTTGTTCTAAAATGTCAGCACAATTGGAAAGTTTGCCGTCCTCTGGTAGATTATAATTATTTATTTATATCCTGAGGCTTTTTGAAGTTTTACAGATCAGAGGATTTATTATGTCTCTGAGAGGTGAAACAGAAGAATGAGTCAACACTCGTAAACAGATGTACAAATGTATCTACAAACAAGGCTGTGTGAAGATATAAAGGACCATACTTTTGAATTACAACAGATCAATAGTTATTTACTTCAGTTATTAAATTAAGTTGGATTTATTATTTTAAAGGAAAACATCACTCGGAAAATTTTGTTATACAAACCTGCACGAGTTTCTTCTGTTAAATACAAAAAAAAAGGTATTTATAAAATGCTGGTAACCACACGTGACTTTTCCATAGCATTTCCCCCCATACTATGAAAGTCAATGACTACCATCAACTGTTCACAGCTGGATTGATAGTTTTTTTTGTCTGTGAATACTGATAAAGACATAGAAGGGCGCAGACCTTTGTAAAGCTCCTGAGATGTATTACTCAGAGCAGGAGGTCAAACGGCAGCAGTACTTGTGATGTTCCTCATTTGTAAGTCGCTTTGGATGAAAATACATGCTGAATGAATACATGTAAATGTAAAGTCTCTTGATGATGCTCTTGATGAAGCGACCCTAGAAATGGACGAGCCAGCAGATGGAGTGATGCCATAGACCAGCTGTTGAGGCAAACATATGTCTGCAGGAGTAAATAATAATAAAAAAAAGCTAAGATGAATCTCATTCACATGTAGATTATATGTGGAGAATCCTGTGTAACGCTCATATAATATTTCTACTTTCAGGCTTCATAGAAAATTGCATGTGATTGTGAAATATTAGATATTTTCACATGTACTGAAAGTGAGATTTATATTATCACAATAATCAGACTTTTTAATGTCAGTGTTGAACTTACCAGATTTCTTCAGAAAAGGTTAGTAGGTATACGCAGTTAGATCTGAGCGTAAAATAAATTATCTTTCCTTTTATTTTATTTTATTTTCTCCATCTGTGTTATTTTCAGGCCAAAAACAAATAAATACAACATACAGTATCACACTCTGATTGCTGGCTTCATAGGAACTGGCAGATACACAGACAAACTTGTTTCCTTTAAGTCCACAAGAGTTTGAATCTCCTCAGGGAACAAATATTTTTGTAATTACAAGATATGCAAAAACTATTTTGAAAAAGTGGAACGTACAGTAAATAGGCCCTGTGACACATCATTATACTGCATTTGTATTGTAATGGGACATATTGTAAGGCACACAACAATACCCAGCCCTGATATTCAGTGTGTACTGCAAATGAGTTGTTCATTTATTGAAAAAAGCACAATTATTAGTTTTACTTTGAAATGCACAGTAAAGTTGTACCACACTCATAAGCGCTCGTGTATAATGCCTGTCTGCTTATTCAGATAACTACTTTATTATTATATAAGGATTAAAAAATTAGTTTAAGTTTACAATGTAAAATAGTTCATTGTACCAAATGATTACATAGTAGCTAAGGCTACCTAATAGTATAGATTCAGCCATTTATTGGTTATAGATCAGAGAAATAATTAGTATTATCGATATCAGCTAGAAATGCAATATTGGTGCAATTTTGTGAAGTTTGTAGGAGAAGCAGTAAAAAACTATCAATTCAAGATAATGGCCAATTGATCTATAATTATATATAAGAGGTTCGAAAGCTAAGGAAGCCCATTTCCACTACTGAATAAAAAAGAAGAAAGGTTATTGTGAATTTTGATCTCGCAGTTCTGCCTTTTTGTATCAAAACTGTGAGATATAAACTCGCAATTGTGAGTTATACATCAGAATTTCGACTTCATACTGTATATCAGATTGTGTGTCAGAATTGTGACATATAAAGTTGCAATTGCAAGTTATAAAGTCAAATTTGTGTTAAATAAACTTACAATTCGGAGAAAAAAATACACAATTGTGGGTTATGAAGTCAGAATTGCGAGGTATAAACTCACAAAATTGAGAACATGTCAGTAATTTTTCCGCTCAAAATCGGACTTTATAACTCGCAATTCCAAGCTTATATCACTTAATTCTGAGAAAAAAGCCAGAATTGCAACTTTATATCACAGAATTGTTATAAAGTCAGAATTCGGATAAACAAAGTTGAAATTCAGAATTTATAATTTACAATTTGCGAGTTTATATCATGCAATTCTGACTTTTTAACTTTGACTTTATATCTCGAAATTCTGACTTTATAGATTGTAATTGCGAGTTTATATCTCACAATCCTGAGAAAAAAGTCAGAATTGCGAGTTCGTATAATGCACTTCTGAGAAAAAAAAAGTCGTTATTGTGAAATAAAAAGCCGCAATAACATTTTTTTGGCCCTGTAGACAGAAATGTTCTTGAACAGCACAATCACTGAAGCAGCAAAAGCACAGGTTAGCTCTGGATGGGGGTAGCTCTCAATAACAGGCACAGCCCAGGATGCATTACTGTACAAAAGAATTTATTGTAAGCATTAAAATCTCTAAGCAGCTCTGCTCAAAACACAGAGGATATTATCTCTAATTTAGAAACAAAAGAGAGCTTTACGTCAAACACAACATGAAAGGAGAAAAATAAAAAGGCTGGAAACGTTGGATCATTTTGATATTACAGTACACAGGCAACTTACAACTTTTTAGTATCCGACTAAAATGTCTTGCCTAGGGATTTCATTAAATACCCAGCTAGTCGTTTGAAAAGTGGCCTATGTTCCCCAGTTTTATTCCTCAAGAGATCCACACCGCCAACTGGATACAGAAGACTATTAATGGGCTCTGAGGGTTGTGCACCATTCAGAACTGAATTGAGAATGTCTTGGAAATTGCAGCTCCGTTCTTGAATTTGAACTGAATGTGAATTGAGGTAGCAAAGAGGATGTGGAATCAATAATATGAGAGCTTAATGTAGTTTCTAAAAACAATCACTAGTATAAAGTAGCCAAAATAAAAGTGTCAGAGTGATGCACAATTTAACGTACTCACAATATATGAGGTATTTCCAGAAACATTTAATAACTGTGGAGGATGAAAAATGTTAGAAATTAGTTCAGGTAGGGCTTCCCCATATGTGTGTGTCATATTATGTTATATTATATTATATTATTTACGATTAATTGCATCCAAAATAAAAGTTTTGTATACATAATATGTGTGTACTGTGTATATTTATTATGTATAACATGCATGTAAGAAAAATTGTATGTTTAAATATTAAATATATTCATATATGATATAAATTATATGAATATAAATATATGCATGTAAATATAAGCAAACATTTTTAAAATCTACGCTGTATGTGTTGTATATATATGTAATAAATATATACAATACATATTTTATGCAAACAAAAACTTTTATTTTGGATGCGGTTAATTGTTTGACAGCGCTTATTATTATATTATATTAAAAATATGTAGCTAATAATATACTTCACATATTCCAGTGCAGAAAAAACAATCACAAATTTAATAAAATGTTAATTGGAGGTTTTTTGAAAATAGCTTAACATATAACAAAACAATATATTAAAATTTGGATGTTAGCCGTGTAAATCGTTCTGAAAGCATTGAAGTTAATTTAGAAAAATAAGTTATTAAGTCACAATAATCAAATGAGTAACTATATTGAGGGAATACACAGGGACGATTAGTTAAAATGAATGGTGTAATGATTCATATGTTTTGTTGCACACCTTTTGTTGGACTAACTTCTCGAATGTCTTCAAATTCTTCAAGTGCTTCAATTCTGAATTTTGCCCAAGCCTGAGAGTTATATACAGTAGTGATGGACCAATATATCG
The DNA here is from genome assembly GCA_032361145.1 of Enteromius fasciolatus. Lineage (NCBI taxonomy): Eukaryota > Metazoa > Chordata > Actinopteri > Cypriniformes > Cyprinidae > Enteromius > Enteromius fasciolatus. The sequence goes on along the minus strand of JAUMHR010000047.1, from coordinate 11,620,147 downwards.
GCCAGGATGACCAACTGGCTGATAATGGACATTTTTGAAATTAGCTGATTTGATTGGCCAATTAAATTATGATTGCTTATGAAAAACTTTACGAATTGTGTCACATTTTAGCAAGTCTCTCACATCTCTTTTGCCATCATTACATTTATCATACCTATAATGATCATCAGCCATCACTGAATCAAGGTCAATTTACCTCAGAAGCAAAACTGCACAGACCAATGCTTAAAAAACTAAGGAAACAATCTGAGTAAGGAAAATAAATACAATTCAAGATATATCCTCTGTAAAGCATTATATTACACAATTTTGCTTCAAATGTAAAGTTGTCTTGCTTAACTGATATTTTTTTTTACATTCTTAAAACAAGTCAAACATACAGAAACCCCGCATATTGGCCAACCACTACATCACTGCACATTTTAACCATTCACATCCATGTAAAAAAAAAAATAAAACAAGAAAAATGGAAAAAGAAAGATTAAACTATGAAAACCTTTATAATTGGTCTCCATGACACATTATCCACAACAAGATAACATCTCAGCACTGCATCGACCTGCTTCCAGCTTATCAATAAATCATCCATGAAAATATCAACACACTGATTATTTTTCCACTCAAACAAACATACCACAAACCCTCCAAATCTGGAGAGCGAAGAGTAACACTATGAGAATGCAAATGGTCCAAGACACCTGCGGGTTAAACCATTGCCACTCCAGCCAGGACCAGAGGAAAACCCTCCAAAAGATTCCCTCTTCTGATGACCACTGAGTGCCATCAGTTCATCGAACAATACACGGCATCTGTACAAGAGATAAAATTCAGTCTGCTCTTCTTTATGGCTTTGGAGAGAGAAAAGGCTACATGAATACTCCTCCTCTTTGTCGTCCTCGTACTGTTCCAATCAAAACACTGATTGTCACATCATTGTGCTTAATCTAAATTGTGTTTATATATATACCGAAGAGCGATCTCTTTGTACCGTCATCTGGTCTTCAAAGCAAATCCGATATTCTCAGGACTCAGAAAAGGTCAAACTTCAGCAAACAGAATGATGGCAAGAAGGAAATGACTTTCATGCAAAATACGAGAGGAAATGGAATGTAAATCGTTTGTCTCTCCTGCCATCATGCAATTTCCGCCGTTGATTCCTTCAGTGTTTTCAGCCGTTCATTTCATCCTGGTCTGTGAGGGCCCGGTCGTTTTAAAAACAGCAGGGAAATAAAAGCTCAATTTTGCTGATTCTCGTAGTCAAGATTTTTTTTTATTTTTATTTCACTTATATCTCCCCACATCACTGGCCATGAGTTTCCATGCTTATAGAACGGTCTATGCTTAATGTTGCATTAACCGTCAGGAGCTTTCCGCAGCCATCTGTAAAACTGTTGCTGGAACAAGACGTGCCATTTCACATTAGCTTGAACGATCTCGACGGCTCGAGCGAACGCAGGTGCTGACTCTCCACCGCTGGTCAGGATGAACTCTTTCAGCTGAGGAGAAAATACATTTTTTTTATTAAAAATATCATTGTGTTGTGATGTATCAGATCTTGCAGTCTTACGTGTGTAAGTGGCACCTTCATCTCTGACAGTTAATGGGCGTCGGAATATACGATGCATTTACATGCAAATTCCTGACGTGTAATTTAGCAGATAACATTGATGTTTATGATAATGAGGTGTGGGAATGCATTTGAAGTAAACAGAGTTATCAGTGTTGTTGTTTTGCTAGAAGAAAAGGACACTTGGGTGTCAGTCAAAAACAAATTCTAAAATCAATTAGGGGCAAAAAAATCTCATCAAAAATCTCTATTTACTAAATAACATGTTATAAAACCGATTCGCAATTCCTGAGGTCATGAGAACTGCATGAATGAATGTCCTCGGGGATTCAGGATGAAAGCTGCTCTATCGCTCCTAAGCTATTTTTAAAATTGCTGTTCATTCATAGAAAATTTGAAAAGAAAATTTGCAATTTGCCAGTCATTACTACATATCCGGGTCTTTAGTGACCTGGAACTATATATATATCCAACACGGATGGATCTCTTACTTTATTTGGTAACACTTTACTTTTTTAGTCCACTTTAGACATTCTACTCGCACTCACAGAAAGTTTGCAACTTCATGTCAACTAGAGTATGAGTAGAATGTGCTCTTACTAACATCTGTGTTGATGGGACCACAACATACAGAATACTGACTATGAGATACTTTGCAAGTATATATGTCAGCTTATTTTACTAACATACTACTAGTCTACTCTGAGAGTTAGTAAGCATGTAGTTGCAACACCATGTTGTTGTAGTTACAAAGTTACTTATAATGAACTATTAAAGACTTTATATTGGTTATAATAAATAGACTGAAGAACACTTAAAATGTCTAAATTATTGTCTAATGTCTAAAATGTCTCATTTTTAAAAAAATGAAGAAGGGATAGGGTAGTGAATGACATCCTGGGTCGATAAAGACTTGAAGTATGCATTTAAGTGTTAAACATAGCACTGATTGTTGATGAAGTGCTCTGGCAGCAGCTGATTGTCAATGACAGTATGCTAATGCTCTGTT
>JAUMHR010000047.1:11540395-11551649 GCA_032361145.1 Enteromius fasciolatus | reverse complement strand
TGAATTCTTGAACTTGATGAGTGTCATTAGGATAAAGATGCATTCAAACGTACTCAATGAGTTTATATGGTGTTTCTGTTAAACACTTGGATTTGTGTCTTTGTGAGTTTATTCACTTAGTGTGGTGTTTCTTCTAATGCGTCATTGGATCTGAATGTACTGATCTCTGCAGGGTAATTCGTCCAAAGCTTCTCCGTGGCCTAAAACACAAACATGTTCATTTGGACGCAGACACACAGTTAACCGAGAATCTGCAGCACGATGAAAGTGAAGTGAATACTGATCAGCCACCATCTTCATTAGATCAGCTAGCTGGAAGTTTTCGCTTGCTTTGGCTGGACAGGATAGAAATGGGAAACTAGGGGATGTTTCAGAGAGCGATTCCCAGAGTGTTCACAGCTTGAGCTGTGTATCTGTGAGTCCTGGATGAAACTTGAATTCAATCTGATTCGTACGGCTCATACTTTCTCTCCAAGCACCATGGAAACCCACATGACTCTTTGATCTGGGCGGATCTCGGCTAATTGACCGGGATGTGAGCAGGATTTGGTGGTAACCTGCTGCTCTCCCACTGTGCACGAAACATTTCTGCTCTAGCTTTGCTTAAGCCTCTCTTACACTCTTACAAAAGCAATCTGGACTAATTTGCAAGAAGTTAACTGCATTATGACATTTTTGAGTATATACAGTATATATATCTTGAACAAAATTGTTTTTGTTTTTTTTACATCTATTTTACATCCTACTGATATGTCTTGTGCTCTTGCATGTATCTGCATTTACGATGTTGATTCTTGTGTCCAACCGAAAGAGATACTCATTGCGTGCTATTTACACAGAATGGAAGCCTCAAACCTATACTGTACATAACATACATAATACTGTACATAATACTCTAAATCATACAAAAAAATTACAGTTCTGTCATCTTACTTGAATGTTGGTAACCACAAAGTGTTTTTGCAAGACTTTTATTGTATGAGGGGTAAAAAAACATTAAAATATTTCTCTAAATATCTTATTTGATGTTATAAGACAGATTTGTAATGACATGAGGATGAGCTAGTGAAGATAATTGTAATTTTGGAGTTAACTATCCCTTTAATACTATTCTTTTGTTGCTTTGCAAACACTGGTATTTCCTTCAGTAAATGCAAATGTTGTTGAATTCATTACCGCTTTTCTCTGCAGAAAATGCTTTTGGCCAGCAGCTCACATTCTTCACATCTCTTGAACCTCCGCGGGAGACTGATGCAATTATCATTCTGAGCGTGTTACATTTCGGTGCTAAAACGAAAACGACAGTTTTTTTAAAAAAATGAGCGTGACACTTTTAATTTTGGCATCTTTTCCTCTCGACTTTCTCCTGAGCTACAGCGCTAAGCTAGCTCTCACTGCGACATTTCTATTGATGATGCAAACATACTGCAGTTCAAACCAAGTAATATATAACGTGAAAAGAGATCAAAGAAATCAAAAACAAGCGTGAAAAGCGGCTTTATGTAAGTGCTACACATATACATACATGACTGAGACTGTGACAGAACCAACAAACTCTATCTCTGGCTGTCCCGAGCCGTGGGTTTGAAACTCTTTTCTTTCTCTTGTTTGGATGTGTCATTCTGTCATCGGCAGAAATCTGTTTGCTTTTAGCAGCACACTGCAACAGCTCCTCACTGACTTCACATTGACAGGATAGGGATCAATCTACAGCGCTGCGCTGCGACAAACCCACCGACGCCTTGACAAAGACAGACTATCAGCATGTGTTTGTGTAGAATCTGAGGGAAAAAATAAAAATTATCTGCTTCAAGGATCTTCGACTCGAGCAACGAGAAATGCATGCATCAAACTAAAACGTTAAAAAAGAGAATTTTTTTTTTCTTTTAAAAGAAGCTCTTTGTGAACATATAGATGAGTGTTCAAACACTTCAGAGATGTGAACAGATTGATGCAATCTGAAAAAATAAAACAAGAGCGGAAAAAGGAGTGGTTTTTAAAACGTAAACTGGAAAGCGATCTTTATATATATATATATATATAAAGACAGAGAGATTGGATGGATGGATGGCTACATCACAGAGCACCTGTGCACCCATCATGCTTGAGCACTTTCAGGCTGTGAGGGATTGTGGGTCCAGAAGGCTGCTGACAGAGCGAGCAGAGAAACTAGCGTGAAATGGAGCAAGAGTGTGGAAGAATAAGCAGAAAAAGAAAAAGGAATAGGAAAAAAGGACAAAAACTGGTGGGTTCAGTGTAAGTGAAGCAGGTGAAATTTAGGCTCTTTGTTAAATATGTATGAGCGTTTTGAAGGAAAGAAGCTGTTTGACTTCTATCTAGAGCGACTCCAGTGTCACGATTCTCACTGAATGACTTTGACTTCGACCTGCTGTTAGTCTGATACACTAAATCCAGCAGCTAAAATCCTGTGGAATCAGGCAGAAAATTCAATTTACAAGTTCGTTTTCATATACGAGTGATAAACTGAGCTTAGAAATGGTGTTGACAGGCTACAAACGGTCACACAGTTATAGCTGCTCCGTTACTAACAAAAAGAAGCAACTTGATGAAATGGGAATCAGTATCAATTTAATAAAATTGTAAGAGTATACAATTTATGTAGCACAGAGAAGCAGTAGCATATTCACTTGGCACTAAAACAATGATGTCAATCTGGATAATAAAAAAAGTCAAGTCAAGCTTTATTGTCATTCCGCTACATGTGTGGACATATAGTGGAACGAAATGTCTCGCAGACCACGGTGCTACATAAATAAACATAAATATGAACCTAAATACACTAGATGTAGAAACAATTTTTTTTAAACCTCTACATGTATGCATGCACGATAATGTGCAGAAAATGTATTTAAAGGATAAGAAGCAGAATGGTTTGTGGTGTGTTGACAAGTAAACATTTGTTGAGTCGGCGGAGAAAGTGTAGGCGCTGTTGTGCCTTCTTGGAGAGTGACATGGTGTTGGTGGTCCAGGTGAGATCCTCCGTGATGTGCACCCCCAGGATTTGGGTGCTGCTGGCTCCATCACAACCTCATTTTTCTTACTCTTAGTTTCTTACATTGAGGGACAGGTAGTTTGCACCACACCACTCAACCAGCTGTGCCGCTTCCTCTCTGTAGTGCGTTTCATCGTTGTTGCTGATGAGACCTACCACCAAACTTGATGATGTGGTTGGAGCTGAAGTTGGCTGTACAGTCGTGGGTCAGCAGCGTGAAGAGCAGCTGGCTGAGCACACAGCCCTGTGGGGCACCTGTGCTCAGTGTGGTAGTGCTCGAGGTGTTGTGGCCGACACAGCCTGACTGAGGTCTTCCAGTTAAAAAAAAGTCCAAGATCCAGTTGCAAAGGGAGGTGTTAAGGCCCAAAAGGTTTAGTTTGTTGATGAGCTGCTGTGGGATTATTGTATTGAATGCTGAGCTGAAGTCAATGAACAGCATTCTAACATAAGAATCTTTGTTTTCTAAGTGAGTAAAACCAGGTGGAGGGTGGAGGAAATGGCACCGTCCATGGAGCTGTTTGGACGGTATGCAAACTGGAGCGTACTGGGAAGGCTGGTTTTGATGTTGTGCATAACCAACCTCTCAAAGCACTTCCTCATGATTGGAGTCAGTACTATGGGATGGTACTCCCATAGCATAAAATACATGCATTAACACTAAATTCTGAATCAATATTTTACATGACGACGCAAAGTATTATGTCATCAGATTAACACCCTCATGTCACACAAAACATATACGACTTATTTTCTTTTGCAAAAATGAAGAATGCTGGTAACAGTTTTGGTTAACACAAACTTGGACCAAAAAAAGGGGTAGTTCACCCAAAAATGAACATTTTGTAAGAAACTACTCTCCCTCAAGTCCTTTTGTTCATCTGCAGAACACAAATAAAGATATTCTGGACAAAATCTGAGAGCTTTCTGTCCCTCCATAGACAGCAACAAAACTACCATGTTCAAGCCCCAGAAAGGTAGTAAGGATATTGTTAAAATAGTTGCATGTGGTAATTACATTGTTCTCTATAAAGGCTCAGAGAGCTCTTGGATTTAATTAAAAATATCTTAATTTGTTTTTTGAAGATGAACAAGGTCTTCCAGGTTTGGAACGACATGAGGGTGAAAAATTGATGACAAAATTGGTGCCAATTAAGGACTTTAAACATTTCTCAAAATTATCTTTTTTGTTCCAGAGAAGAAAGTTTGCTTTGAAATGACACAAAGGTACGAATATGATGACAAAGTTCATGAACTGATTTAATGAAACCAGGTTTGAGATGAGTGAGTGAATATTCTATCTAGACTCTAAAGAAAACATTGGTGTTTGTAGAACCAGGAACTGTTTGACTGCTGTCCACCAGCTCTAACTCCCAAAATGGTCTGCCAGGTCAAAACCAGGTCCAATAGCTAGCTAATCACCATCTAAACCAATCTGGATCAGCTAAAGAGAGAGAGAGAAAACATTTTCCACCATTTTAACAGCAGGGAAAACAACAAATAATGGCATCAGGGCAAAAAAACAAGGCAGCCATTTTCACCATCACAAAATACAACATGTCCACAGGTCAGAGGATAGATATTTGCTGAAGAACTCACTGAGTAAGAAGGAAAGGGAAGGACAAAGAGATGAGAGTCATTGCCAGGTTGAGACAGAAACCAATGCACGTATTTGACAATCCCCTGGAGTGAAGAGCGATCCGGAGAGGTCTATTATAGTTGAGGAGGAGTGGAAAAACACGAACAACTCTTTAACCATGAAAGAGGTCAGGCGACACACACACATATGCAGAAACAAGAGCTTCCTTTGAATCTGTGTCTTTGACTTTGACTTGCGAGGACAAGACGCAGGCCTAAACATGCTGAACTAGAGCATTTATGTGTGCTAACCGCAATAGAGCTGTCAAAAGCCACAGGAGCGAGACGGAGCTCTGACCCCGCCGACCCCCGGAGACCCTCAGTGACCCTGAGCCTGGAAACTGACAGGCTGAGAAATCCACAGTGAAGCCTGCAAAACTTTCTGACCTGTAACTCAACAGCCGCTCTCCTCAGAGAACAGAGGCCAGGTCACATCGCTCGCAAAGACTAGAGGACTTGACAAAGAGGATGGAGATGAAAACACAAAAAAGCTGAATCAGAAAGAGAAGGAAGCACTCTCGAGAGAAAGAGAGAGAGAGAGACAAGAGCACTTGAGAGGAACATGCAAATGTGGAGATGGGACAAGGCAAAAGTGAGACAGAGAAACATATGGACGAGTCTCATGGATGGTGGAGACATGCGGACAAACACAGAGAGACAGCGATGAAGAAAGAAGCTGGTTTGATCTGCTCATGTGCTTCAGTTATAATCGTGCTCCTGGGAGACATGGGCCGTACACTTTAATAAAATGATAATGCAACACTAATGAAATGCTTCTTGAAGATGGCTACAGGCCGTTTCTTTAACTACTAGTACTTTTATATTCCACTTCTGGATTTTTATTAAGACCAACAGATTTTCTTTCTCTGTTATATTAAAATGTAATTTTTTTATCATCCCTTTTGGACATTTTTCAAATACATTTTATTAATAGATATTACTGTTTTATTGTCATCCCAGTTCTCTTTTTTTCCCTCGCTGAGTTAAGGTCACACTGGGTCCGGAATTCTCTGCCGAAATATTTGCATGTAAAAAAAAAAAAAAAAAGACCTGATAATGTGTCAATCACGTTTACACACTGCCTCTGAAACTTTCTTCCATCGTAGAATTTTTTATTTTATTATTTTATGCGTTTCTGAATTAGAATGACGAATAAAAAAAAAAAACAATTGTTAAGAAAAAATTCAAAAGTTCACGATGCATAAATAATAGCTAGAGCTAGTATACCTTATCATGACTCTAGGGTGATTTGTAGGCAATGTTAAGTTGGTTTTTAATGTTGTTTTTTGGTCACCATGATTTAGCCAAGTACGACATAATCCTGGATCAACATTACTGTCCAAATATAAACTTATCCCAATTCTTACCCATAAACCTACCCCTACAAATAAAATCACGCTCACCTTGTTTTTTCTAAGTGTCTTAACAATCGGCAATAATGCATCAAGTTTGCAAGATATAAAACCTTCATATTAATCAAACGCAGCTCCAGTCGAGTCATTCACCCTGCAATCTGATTGATAGAAGGACGGGTGAATTTGACGACAAATAATTGACTTGTCATGATTTAATTTTAAAGAAAAAGGTCAGGGAGGACACAGACAGAGACAGTGTTAACACAAAACTTGCAATTAACTCTAGAATAATGTCACAGAGTCTCACACCGCCTAGTAAGACAGAGAGAGACCGACAGAGAAAAAGAAGTTAGACAGATACACAGCTCCACTAGAGAGAATAACGGGACACTTAATTTGATGTCAGATGATAATAATATTTCTAGCCCAAGGCAACAGTCCAGTTAAGTGAGTATGAAATAGTTAATTACAGTCACAACAAAAGCCCCTCAGGGAGAAACGACTCACCACAACAATTCATTGGTTGAGACATGAACTGCAGAGGTCAAGTGTTATTTGAGCTAATCTGGGAGGAGAAAATCTCTGTTCATATCTTAATGATGATCTTCATTTGAAATGATCCAGTTTGTAAATGTGAAAGAATGCTTAATACTGGGGCCAAGATTAGATCTGAGACCTAAATTGAACTGGCGATGATACAAATGCTTTTTCAGTCAACAACAATTTGGGAAATGAATTCAAGAGCCATTGCTGTTGACTTCAGACAGATTCTGTGTGATTGTAAAAGTGTAACTGAAGCCAGAAATTAAGCTGAATAAGTGTTATTGTATAAAAAGCAAACTGACTAATATATTTCACTACACTGCATTTCTCAGAGTACAGTATATTAGAATCCCTTTCAGTGTTCTAGTAACACATAATTTAACGGTATTTTACACACGCATTTGTAACTAAATTGTCAGTTCAGTTTGTGCTTTGATCTGCAGAAGCGTTCAGTTCCATCTATTTTTATCACAGTTTCTGAGGTATTTCTGAGCAGCTATAAAATCACAACTCTATATTTCGGTGCAGCAGCGAACCAATTTATTTAGTCTTCCAACATAACAGTTGTTCTAATAACATACGACACATGAAATGATTAATATAATTACTCTAGAATCTAACCAGCCTGATTATTTGCTTCAACTTCCTAGCGATTCAATTATTTCCTGAGCATTTAAACAAATACTTTATGTGTTGATGTTTCGGCCCTTAAGGTTATTACACCATTTTGTGTTTTAAAACAGAGTAAGCAAGCTCGAGAACTGTGTTCTGTTTTCGAGAACTGTCATTATTTAACCTCGTATTCTTCATTTTACGCTCAGACTGCCCCTGATTGCTTCTTGATGAGTGAAATCAATGAGCTGTTTGGTGTATAAATCACAAAACACAAGCTAAAAGGCTAATTATTCATAGACTGTTAAAAGTTTAATGTGCTGAGCTGGAGCTGTTGTGACAATTTTTTTTATGAATCATGGATAACATGCTGTTGATGCATCTTTTAAGTGATATCCACTGTTAAAAATTCCAACTATTTTGGAAAAGAGCAATGAAGAGCTTTTTCTTTTTTTTTGTTTTTTTTAGTTTTTAACGTTTGGATGTCAAGGATCCCAAAATATATTTTAAGCTCTTATGTTCACCAAGGCTGCATTTACTTTACTAATTTTTTAAAAATACTATTACAATTTAACATAAATCTTTTCTATGTTAATATGTTTTATGGCATACTTTATTCTTGTTTTAATTCTCAGGAGCCATTTGAAATAAAAATTAAAATAAAATAAAAATCTTACTGACCCCAAACTTTTGAGTGGTAATGGTAATTAATAGTGTATGAGAAAAATATTGAGGGTAATATATAATGCAAAAAAGCAATGTATTCTTTAATTAAATATTTTTAGATTAAATGTTTTTACAAAATAGAATTATATACTGAAATGTTTAATTAATATTAAGAAGTGCTGTCAAATGATTAATCATGATTAGCTGCATACAAAATAAATGTTTTTGTTTACATAATGTATGTGTGTACTGTGTATATTTATTATGCAAACATAAATACATACATATACACTATATATTTAGAAATATTGTATTTATAGTCATTTAAATTATTATGAACATGCACACATGCATGTGTTTGTATTAATATATACTTACAAATATACACGTTTTATGTAAACAAAAACTTTTATTTTGAATTTGATTAGCTGTGAATAATTGATTTACATCACAATATTAATTTATTAAAGTGGTCATATGGAGGCAATTTTCCTACAAGCTGATGTGATTCTCTAGGGTCTTAATGAAAAGTCTGTAATATAGTTTGTTTAACATTTCTCAATGGTAGTGTAAAAAAAACACCCGTTTTACCCTGTTAATAACAGCTCTTTTCAAAATACTCTGTTCTGAGTACTTCCCCTTTAAATTTTCATGATAAAGACGATTTGCAAAGATTCATTAAAAGACATTATACTCACTGCTTCTGTAGGTGAGGCTGGATCATGAATGATTTGCGCGAACATAAACGCATTTAGGTACAGTAGATCAAGGCGCATTCCCTTCAGAACCAAACGTAAGTTAACGTTAATTCTCTGTGTCTTCAGCCACTCAGGAGTAAATCACTACTGCTCTGTTCATTATTACATTCAACAACAAAACACCTCAATCGCTTAGGAGTCATGCTTGTCTCTGCGTCTCAGACTGATGACGGCTCACTCAGGACGGGTCTGAGGTAAGACGCCAGTCCAGTCTGTGTGAAACACAGTTATCAATTTAGATGAATTAATAGATTAGTAGTCATACTTTTAACAGTAGAGTCCTCTGAAACGTGTCTTATCAGTCTTTGTCTCTTTTGAGGAAATGGGAGGATGACTGTGCGGTTAGTAGGAGGAGTGACCGTGTGCTCTCTCATTGTTTTGTCAGGGTTCAGTGTGTGTGATGTGCTTTTTATAGCAGCGTGTTATAGATTTAGCCGCTGTACCCTCAGGCTGCAGCCACTGGCTGATCAAGCGCTGTGATTGGTCAAGGCCTTCCAGCCCAGCCGGTCACTTGCCCTCTCGGGGTCGAGATGATTAAAACATAAAGACAATCTTCCTCGCTCACCGTTCCAGAGCTCTTTCACCTCATCCACCCATCCATTCCTGATTCAGCTCCAAACACTGCCTCTCTTTACCCTTCCATCATTTATCATCCTTCACTATCCTCTCTTTCTTTCTCCCGATGGCGGTCCTCAGCTCCCTGAACGCTGTTACATCACCACACAGCAACAGATGAGGCCGGACTGACTGACGCTGCTGTGGGATTTACCACATTGATTCTGCTCATATGCACACACACACATTCACACACACGCACACGCTGCTCAAACACATGCATACGCATGTACACATACAAGATAAGCGCTCTTAATTACACATGCATGCAGACCTTTGTGTCCAAGCAAATGTTCCCGCAAAACACACACACATGCACAGGGGTGATGGCAAGGACACAACCTCAGGCCACATCTATTTTTGTTTGTTTATGTTCGTATTTCTGTGTCTTTCATTAAATGTAGCCACATTTCGGAAAGTGAGTTTCTGTCTTCATTTATTCTTGTGCTGAGTTCCACGTCTCGCAGCAATGACAATAATTATGATATTAATTGCAATGAATCCCACCTAACATTAAAGTTTTCAATCTTTGCAATAATTTCACTTTCCATATTCAAATTGCTAAAAGAAAGTATATGTATTACATTTGTTTAATGCCTTTTTTTGACTGAAGGCAGGTATAACTGATACCAACTGACACCTCTAATTAATATTTAACCATTGGCTGTACTCTTTCAATTTTACAGTGTAATTCAGCAAGACAATACAGCAGGAACATTTCTGTTGTGTTGCTGTCTATGGAAGGTCTCTCTGATTTCATCAAAAATATCTTAATTTGTGGGTGAACTAACTCTTTAACGGCAAGTAATAAAAAGACACATGTTGCAGCAGTATCTGACTGCAAAATGCTGAATCTATCTGAATGAAATGCCAATACCATACAAAGCCTTTACAGCTAAACTTGACTATATATATGTAATGGAATTGAAATATTATGACCCTATACTCTCTACTTTCTATTCCTCTCTACTAGTGCGTCCCACATATAAAGAAGCACAAAAACATCAATCATGACGCCCTTTACAGCCAGAATAAAACAACATGTTCAGCATAAACCAACATCTAATCAAGCGATCTGTCACATTAAACCAGATTCAAGTTCGGCAGGGAGTTCAGTCTGAAATAATAGGATATTTGAGTAAGGCAGATCAAAACACTTACAAACCCTACTAAAGCAGAAAATGTAAGATCAATAAAACTGGAGGTGACTTACACATACTGTTCAGAGAGAGACTGTAGTGAGAACCTTGTAATGCTAAACTGCTATTTTTAATCATTTTATCGAATGAATCGACTCAACGCACCTTGAGGAAAAAAGCCTGAGGAACTATGCAGGAGGATACCTTGTTTAAACTCAAAAACCCTCACTAAACGCTCTCTCGACTGAAATGTCCACCTAAATACTGCTTGTTTGAATAATCTAAGCTTTCATGCAGTTTTAATCAGTGGGCAAATAAAACCGGGCCAGACGAGACAGAAGAGCTGATTATGTTATTGCTCAAACTCTCATTTAAACCAGATGTGACTGAAATTAGTATCTTCACTCCAGACTCCAACCCACCTCAGATCAAGGAAAAACGTCAGACAATGAGCCGAGATTAAGAAGAGATTGATAATTACCCTCAAACCCACACTAAATAAAAGCTTCGGCTGATCTGGTTCATCTCCAAAGCACCACACATTACCTCATATTAACACGTCTGAAACTCTAGACTCTAGACCCTCAGCACATATTCAATCTGTCAATCAGTTTCAGCTAATTCCAGTGAAAGATGTCAACCTGATGAGTTTCAAACTAGTACTTTATTGTACACAGTCATTGAAAATGGTACATTCACTTTAGCGTTTATTTATTTGATTGGTCTAAAGAAGAATTTAGTTTGGTGGCGTTGTGAGAACAGCAGCATTTATTTGTGTTTTGTGCTTGCGTGCTCCTACAGTGTGACGGCCAGTCTGACATTTCGCCTGGCGGCCTGACGGCCGTCTCCTCTCTGTCATAATCAATCCAATTATAGGATTACATCACACTTTATTGAACAGTTCTCTGGGAGCCGGTT
>JAUMHR010000047.1:11452105-11467644 GCA_032361145.1 Enteromius fasciolatus | reverse complement strand
TGTTCAGTTTTGGACAGACCAATCGTTTCTTGTCTTAACAACTCAATGTATTGCCACGAGCCATACCGTTTAATTTGGTTTCGACTGTGTATTTTTTGTTGTTGTTGTTTTAAATATCAAAGCTTTGGAACATTTGGTGCCCATTGACTTCCATTATATGACTGACAGACCACAACGGTTTGAGTTCTACTAAAGAAACATCAAATCACATGTCCTGGGGGTAAGTGGTAAACACTGAATTTTCATTTTTGAGTGAACTGTCACTTTAATGTGTTCAACAGTAGTTGCTGCAATGTTGAAAAACTTCTTAAACCTGAAATAATTTTTGCAAATGCTGTGTAGGCACCTGGCTAGTGACAGGTATTTGTTAAAGTGCCCCTATTAATGTATTTCCAGTACGTTGAATGTAAAGTAACAAGTCTGATTCTGAGTATTTTTAAATAAAATCTATTCTCATTGCACATACTTAATTTTTGCAGTCTTTGAGTTTTTTTTTGCTAGATAATGTGTAATCAGTTTCTACCCATCTTGACTACAGTGTGACATTGTAACTCAAAAATTGTATCTTGTATCTTTTTGTTGTAATTACAACGTTATGTCTTGCAGTGTGACTATGGTTATAAAATATGTATAACCGTGAAGGCTATTTTACTTTAGTTCTTTTTAATTTGAATAAAGGTGGTTCTAAAATTTGTAAAGAGCGACAGGAAGTAGATACTACGGCGGCTCAGTAGTGCACAACACAACAGAATTAGCAAAACACCAACAGAAACAATCAACAATACAATGGAATAAGCGCAAAAAACACAATAAAATTAGCAGAACACAATTTGGAAACAAGCCGCAACACGACGAATTTAGCAGAAAACAATGGAAACAAGCCTCAACACATTGAAATTAGCACGACACAAAGTAAATGTGTCGCAACACAACGAATTTAGCAGAACACAATTTGGAAACAAGTCACAAAACAAAGGAAACAAGCCTCAACACACAGTAAACAAGCCGCAACAACAACAGAATTAGCGCAACACAAAGGAAACAAGCCGCAACATTACATAAATTTGACTATTTATGTGTGTTGTACTAATTTTGCTGTGTTGTGGTGATTTCGGTGTGTTGTGCACTACTCATGAGATAAAGTATAGTCATACAGACTGCATACCCAAAAAGGGCATCAGTGAGTAACCATTATCAATAATTTATACAGAGAGAAAAGCAGTATTCTCCGGAATGAGAATAATCGCTTGTGTACAAAATCAGTTTGCTCTCAGTCTTAATGGAAGCATTGCTAGTAATAATAGTATACTTGTAGCCTATGAACATCTACAGTTATGCAACGATCTCTGATAAGGTTGACCTCAAAAAGTAACTGCAGAAAAAAAAAAAAAAAAGATAATACATACTGGATATCGCCAGAAACAAATGACGGGAGCTGTTGGCATGCTGCAGGCTGGCACATCGCATGTCAGTGTTTCCAGACACCAGTGTATAAACAGCTTCACTGTTTCTTGACTGTAACAAACGCTTTAGCTGACAAACAGAACAAATGACTGTCAACGATCCAGTTGTATTCGAGTGACCGAACCAGAACAAGGCCGACACGTCAGGCTGAACAGGAGACGTGACCCTCGGCCTGCCCACGGCCAAGAAGTTCATCCGACCTTTCTGCAAGAATGTGATAACTGTGGATTTAAAAGCTCAGTGGCACGTGTAGTGAGGCTGTCAAGCAAGATACTAACGGATGGCTGTTCAGCATTCGCAAACAGTTATTTTTCTGTTGATTTGTTGTTGTGCCGTTTTGTTTTCCTGTGACAAATGCCATGAATTTTCCTCCAGGGATAAATAAAGAATGCCTGTCTGGTTTTCTTTATAGTCGTTTCAACAACAAAGCCTTTTATTTCAGTCCGATGACTGCTGCATTATACTTTTTAGCTGTGTATCATAACCGTGCCAACATTTTATCATTATCCTTGTTCCAGAATACAGCAAATGGATTGTACTAGTTTAAATTCTGCTTCTTGTTTCAGACATAAGTTATAAATGTGAAATTAGGTTTTGAATATACAAATATATATATATATATATATATATATATATTTATATCCCAATGTTCCAGCACAGTTGGTTTCATTAATGAGGATTATGGATTTGGGTTCCCAGTATGTTTAGAGGAACAGAGAGATTAGCCGTTTCATTTCACACACACACACACACACACTTTCCACTCCACAACATCATCACAGTCAGATGCACACTCCATCCAAGAGCAAAGGAAAGAAAACTGAGCTCAGATCTTATTATAAATTAATGGCAGCTTCCTTATACATCCATATGCATGCCATCAATATATCAAATGAGTTACCTATTCCTTTTGAACTGTTTTACCTACAGACAAAGGTTCAGCCTTTTGATTGGAAGAGGAACCGAGCTTTGGCTTTTTAACGATGAGGTGAAACTAGCTTTCGGGGAAGGAAAAAAATAAGTCAGTGTGAGGGTCATTTCAGGAAATAAACAATCTTACCATTTCATAAATAATGAAAAAAGATGAATCTTTAATTGCCATGTGAAAATATAGTTCGCTATTTTAATTACTTATTGATTATACTAATGCATTGAAATAGGAGGCACAAATGATTGTGCTAGGGTGGACTACTAATGAGAATGCAGATGCGATATTAGAACGAAGTGTCACAGTGCCCTCTAGCGGTGCGATTCTTGAACACCTCGTCTCAGAGTTCAACTTTCTCTCAAGACAGGTGCTTTATACAATATAAAACAAGTCACATGTTTCATTTAGAAGTGTTGTTGATGTAGAACTTGATAAATGTTACAAAAGGGAGCGTGAATATCGCCAGTGAACATTATTTACTTTACCTCACTGACTGCGGTAGAGACGACGAGACCTGGTGGAATCGAAGCGCGCGACAAAAGTTGGTTTTTCACGCGGGACTTAGTTAATATTTGAAATGTAGCGTCTCTGAGATTTGAGTGACATTTGCGGGGAAGAAAACTCTGGCAGGCTGACAGCATCCATGTGTCACTGGATATGAGCACGCATCAAAGATTCATTTGCATCGCTTCGAGAAAATGCTTTGTCGCGCTGTGGACCTTCAAGCACTCTCAAAAAATACGAGTGACATATAGCCGCCAGTGTTTTTATTATTTTACTGAGGTTTCTCCTCCCTGTAACCTCAACATGTCCTAAAAATTCATTGAGGCAGGTTTTTAAAAGAGAAAGTGGTGCAATGAATCTGTCTGGAGGCTATGCGATGATGGGACATGTTTTTTTTTTCACATTATGACTGCAAAGTAAACAAATGAAGGGAATTGAATAATTTTTGTATGCGCCTGTAGGCTATATAAAAGCTTATGGTATGGGTGTTGCGTAGCTTATATCAGATGACAGGTTCATGTTCCCAGCGTTAGTCTTAAAAGCATCTTAGATGAGCACACACTGATGAAATTCATTTGTGCACGGTTGCTTTTGGTCTTGATTTGATCCGAATTGTCAGATTAAAGGCTCGGTAACAAGCTATAATGGCTAAAATGCTGATTATGATGTAATGTCTTATAGCTGGCAGATGACACAACAGCAAAATAATGTACTGCTGCTGTAAAGATACTGACAGTAGTAAAGGCAGACTCTTATATAAAGCTAATAGGAGGTTGCACAAGCATTGCATGATCAGAATTTTTCAAAAATTCAATGATGAAATAGTAAAACACATTAAACACACACACACACACATATACATATATATATATATATAATAGCAATTGAGTCAGAAGGTGTTGGCACGGCATTTGTTTCATAAACTTTTATTAGAAAATGTTTAAAAATGCATGTAACATTTATAGAGCATCCATCAAAGCACAAGCGTAAGAAAATCAATTCATATGACAAAATATATGATGCACTTGTTTCACCCATTGCTCATCCATACACACACAATGATTTAGTTTAAGTTTGGTCTGATTACAGTTCCTGCAAATATGAAGAGTGCAGTAAATTACATACCTTAAGTCTGAAAACATCTGGTTTCAGCAATTAAGTTCTGACTGCAGTTCATGTGTAGAACATCTGGCAGATACGCTGTTAGAAAAGGGAACAACATTAGTGTGAAACTTCCAGGTTCATTTGACATGCTGCAATTTATTTTTATTTTTTGCACACTTCAAACGATGTAACTACATCTTGCAGAAACAACTGGATCGATCCTTTTAAAACTACCAGAGTGCAAATGATTCTTTTTTACCAGCTATACATCAGTATCCATTGTAGTATAGCTTGGGTGTAAAAAGTGTGGGATTATATTAATTAAAAAAAAAACAAAAAAAAACAAAAAAAAAAACAGCATGGAGGCGGATGTTTGTGCCAGGTTGCCATTAGAGAGAAACAAGTCGGAACACGTTTTTTAATACTGACTGAAAAGTGGGTCCCTAGTAACCAGATCTAACTCTAACCACCTTCTTACTGCCAATCAGCTACCATTTCGGCAACAATAACAAAACCAAGAACATTAAAAACAAGTGAACGAGAGAATTTCAATTGTACTGTAAAGCAGAAGAGCCTCAAAGTAATCATTTATTATATGCCTCACTTCAAAATAAGACAAGAGTCCAGAGGAGGAACAAAAAGTAAAGGAGTGTCTCAAGAGCTACAACTCAGAAACACATTTCAGTGCAGCACCTAACTCAAATTAACATGAAACCTATACATCGGCATATACATATATTAAATTATTACAAACATTTCTAGTAATTGATACAATGTGTACAAAATCTCTGCAAGTCCGCAAGTACTTGTTTTAATTCTAAGCCCTTGAACTCAACCCTTAAAACACAGATCTGTGTATCTACCCAGCATGTGAGTGAAACCTCGCTTGTTGCAATATAAATAAAATTTATTAATCAATAAGAAACACATCAACGGTTTTATAACTTTAAGACAAGGCAACATAAGCATCTCAAACTTCACGGGAGAGGAGAAGAGGTATCTGCTGTGCCTCAGCTCACGTAGGTCAACACGACTGACTGGATGGGCTCTCGGCACACCGGACACAATTTGTTCCGGTTCTTTAGTTTCTTGGCGCAAGTGTAGCAAGCCATAAGGTGTCCAGTTCTTCCGTGGACAATGCAGCCGTTCTTGGGGCGACTTTGACAGATGACGCAGGGCTCAAGGCAAGTGGCGGGCAGGCAGGCCTCCAGGCTGTTGTAGCGCTCTAGCTCAGGGGTCTCTTCCTGGCTGCTGCCCCCACCGGAAGAGGTTGAGGGCTGCGATGAAGCGGTCTGAGATTCGGTCATGGAGCCGGAGGCAGTAGAGGAGAGAAGTTCGTCTTTAGAGGCGATGGGAGATTGTGAGCATTTGCCGTCGGGTACGTCCACTCCTTCATCTGTTTCTGGAAGAGGGCTTGAGGGTTTGGAAGGAAGCAGCTTGACATCTGAGGCTGAGCTGGGGGTTGTGGTGACGCTGGTGTCTTCTGTGATTGAGGTGTCTTCCCAGTTTGAGTGTATTTCTGGAAGCCAACCGGGTCGGACGTTCCAGCAGCTTTTGCAATGCCGAGGAAGAGGAGGGTTGAGCTCGTTGCATTCGGCGCACTTCCAGTAGTCCTGAGTGAACACATTGTTATCTTAGATTATTACATGCTTCTTGTTTTTGAAATAAAATACTTGTTTAAATCTGTAGGATAGAATGTGGCATAAAAAATTGGGTTTGGTGCACTAAAAAA
The DNA here is from genome assembly GCA_032361145.1 of Enteromius fasciolatus. NCBI lineage: Eukaryota > Metazoa > Chordata > Actinopteri > Cypriniformes > Cyprinidae > Enteromius > Enteromius fasciolatus. The sequence continues at coordinate 11,461,912 of JAUMHR010000047.1, read as the reverse complement.
AACAATATTGCTATAAAAGTTTAAAATATGGTGCCATTAAAGTCACCATGTCATTTCTTAATACACATTCCTGGTCATGTCATGCACAATTAATCAGTGGACAAAGTTCAGAAGAAAAAAAAATGTCATCATGATCTTTCAACAAAATGTAATAACTTGCAGCATTTCTGAAACGGCTGCCCTTTTTGGCAGACTCACAAATGCTTTTTCTTTCACCCCCACCAATATAATCCTGATAGATAAACAAAGGTTCTCTAATTTGTGTTTCACTTCGAAAAACATCAGGAACCAAAATGCTACGTACTGCCTTCGTTATCTCTGTATCCTCATCAAACGAATCTTCATCCTCAGCAAAGATTGTGACTTCATACACCTGCATAAGCAAAAACAGATGAGTTCAGGACTGTTAAACAGGTTTAGTCACTTAGGTCATCAGATAATCTCTCTCTGAATAGTTTGAGTTGAAACCTCGTTCTCTCCTGGCAATGAATCCTCATCGTTCTCACTGTAGGCGTCAGAGTCTATAGACTCCACCTCAAACTCCACGCTAAAGTTATCTGAGTCCGAGTCGCAGTCTGCACTTTCATCACTGCCCTCACTGTGAGAGATACCTACATCCTGTAAAATAAACAAAACACTGGTTAAAAAGGGACCAGAGACAACGCAAAGTAAACACTGGTAAACCAACACAATTTGAAATACATTTAAAGCTCCTACTCACAGAGTTGCTTTGTGCGTCCGAAGACTCGCTGTTCCCCCTCTCCCGGTGCAGGCCGCCAATCACACACCAAGACAGGCTGTCATCAAATGTCAGGGAGAAGCTGTCTGACTTGTGCCGCTTCCTGCGTTCTCTGGGCTCGTCTTCGGGTGAAGTGCCCTCTACAGAAAGCACAAAACGAGTTTAGCACTAAAAAGTATTTTTATGAACCATGGACACGTCCCCTTGCATGTCTGTCAAGAGGGTTTTCACCCAAGTGAACCACACTGCTCTGCAAGCTTTACGAACATTTCCAATCCGTTTCTTTTTTATCATGTTAAACAAAAGCTTTAGTGTATACTGCACGTTGCATTAGGATAAATCCATTTTTTTTGCTGATGTTCCTGTTATAAGCACTCAACTTTGGACACTTATGAGCCAAGCAGGAGCAATGCTCAGAGCAATAACCCCGTTTTAATGGTGCATCTAGCGCAGCTTGCTCAACAAACTGCCTTTGTGTGCATAGCTGACTTTTTAAAATGGGCCATTGAAGGGTAGCAGTCATCTGAGCACATTCTGCACAGCCTCCAGATCTCAGTGTTCTTTTGAGATGTTTACAGTGACAGAGAGAGCAGTCATTATGGCACCACGTTTACCCACATACCTTCCCTGCTCAGTGGTTGCAAGGTTTGTTTACAGCTAGATCAAACAGCATTTATTTTTTTTTTTTTAAATTAACACATTAGTTTGACTGTAACTGTATCAGCCTAAGCTGGGGGAAAAAAATGGACAAGCCCTTCCTGCTCAAACAGGAACTACGTCAAGAGCAGAATAAACAGCTCTATCTAAAATCCCATCTAACCCAGCTGACGAAGCGAGCGCTTTCAACAGGACACAGCTGGTGTGTCTTTTGCTCTGTGGTGTGTGTGCTTACCAGGATCACTGCTCCTCCTCCTCCTGCGCTGCTGTTGTGAGGTAGATGAGTGAGAGTCTGAATCTGTGTCCTAGAACAGACAGTGAGGTTTCAGTCATGCTTCAATCTCAAACACAGCAGGGGCTCTATAAAACCCATTCAAGCGCAAACACAGCACTACCAGGGCAACTCTCTGGAATGGGTCAATACTCTGTGGTTTTAAGTGTGCGAGCATAAAAGAACGTTTACCCCGGGCCCTCGATCTGGTTCACTTTGACTTCTGGGTTCAGAGAAGGTAGAGTGAGTATCTGTAACAGGAAACAAAGACAGTTTTAACACAAACATAGATAAGAATATTTTGGACGGGGGAAAAAAGGTTCATGATCATAGTACCTGGATTTTTCACTGTCACAAGGTTTCTGTTGATCATTGCAAAGAGAGCTCTGAGAAAAAAGAAAAAAAAAAAAAGTTAAAAATTACAAATGAAACTCATTCTCATATAGAAAATTTCACTTTCAATTCTCAAAAACAACAGCAAAAAAAAGGGTACACTTTTATGTTTGTTTTTTATCTACACTGGCCCACTATTTGAATCTATATATCTTCTGCAGATACTTCATATTTTAAACAGGTGACAACAGACCCTTTCAGAGCGAGTAGGTCAAATAAGAAAGCTGCACCTGTTGCTTTAAAGCCCCGCCCTAATATTCCCAGAGGTCATTGGTACTACAGCTGCTCTGCTTTAGAGAAACTAGAGTCAATACACACCGGGGCTCTTTGACCGAGAAACTTTTCACCCCTAGAACGGCACCAAGAGCATCCTCTCCACAGTGGACAATGTGTTGCTGCTGCTTGTCGTATAACTCCTTGCTCATGATATACTTTCCCAAATAAAACATAACCTAAAATCACAGAAAGAGAATTTGTGAGATCAACAGGGAAACCATTTCCTGAAACAGACTGTGTTGACAGAAAGAAATGTAAAGATGTGGTGATATAAATACTCAGTATAGATGAGTAATACATTCCTGTTAGTCAGACAACCACAACTTCCCATAATAAAAATGACTCATACAATCACAACAAAAAGTTTTTAAAGTTTTATATTTTAAACAACATCAAATATTAAAAGTGAAATGGCATACAAATTATTTATATTGTTGCACATGATTAATGAAAATTAATTTTGAATTGGTTTAATTAGCTACAGACATGCTGTCAGTGCATTTTATAAATGGTTGCTAAGGTGTTGGTTTCTAACTAGCCTAAGCTTATACCTCCTTTAAGATAAGTTTTTTTCCTTTAATACTTTTTTTGGAAAACCCCAGAAAACTGAACAAAAAAATATTGCCTTAGCAAGCACAACAAAAATGTCACTGAACAAAGGCAGCAACTAAATATAATTCAACACACACTGCCCAACATAATTTGCAAATAATATGTAGGTTTAACTCTACAGAGAAATGAGCAGCAACACATGAAACTGGAGAAGGATTATTATTTTTAGCCTGTAATGTCAAACACCACTGGCATTTGACCACAAACTCGTTATTTCAGAAACTGTTAGATAGGCGTCACTGCCATAAATTCACAATATTCAGCATTCTAGCATTACTAACACAATTGCCAAACATCCAATAATAAATAAAGCCATAAAGCATGACACGTATATTACTATTAAAAAGGTCTGAGGCTAGTAAGATTCTTTTTAAAATAAATAAATACTTTAAGCAAATATGCATTAAATTAATCAAAAGTGGCAATAAAGACATTTATAATATTAGTTAGCTATAATATATAATTAGTTATAATGTATGTTAATGTTAATAATTATTAATTCAAGAAAAAAAAAAACCAAATGAGCATGTCAGAGGATTATGTGACAATAAGGACTGGAGTAATGGCTGCTGCAAAATCAGCTTTCCCATCACAGGAATAAATGGCATTTTTGAAAAAAAATATTCAAATAGAAAAAAATATTTTTAATTGAAATAATATTTCACAATTTGATTCTTTTTGCTGTATTTCTGGTCAAATAAATGCAGTTTTAGTAAGCTTAAGAGACCTCGTATGACAGCTTCCCAACCATAAACTTTTGAACGTATTCATATCAAATGAAACAGAACTTAATCTGCTGTCAGCAGACATATCTCCTCACCTCCTTCATGGTGAAAACATCTTTATCTGCGCCTGCATCTTCTAACAGGGTTTTCAGTTGCACTTTTGGTCTTACCTAAAATTACATTTAATAAAACTCAGTCATTTCAAGGTATAAAAACACACTTAAATACACAAAGTCAAATCTTGAATGCTACGTTACCAGTTTTTCGTTGTCAACCTTGTTGATCTGAGAACTGCTTAAACAACTTTCTGTTGCCATTTTGGTAGTTATCTGTGAAAAAAAAATAAACAGAGTTAGATTTTACACAACAATTTAAAGTCAATTTTGTACACATGCAAGCTTCAGGACGAACATTACCTGTGCAAATAGAGGTAAATTGGCTATTCTAACTAAAAATCTTCTAAATATACTCTGCTACCTGTACATAAAGTGCTTGAGCACTGGGTTAGTGTGGAGTGGGAGCCGGCTGAGAGCCGGTCTATGGTTTAAATAGACACACAGAGACATGTCAGGGCTAGAAACCACCGTACAGATCATCATGTCCTGGGCGGGTTCGGGCATGACATTTCAAAGCGTGACTGGCTTCAGACTCCTAGCGGTGGCAGACTGTCTTTGCTGAGTTGTCTGGCTCTCCGCGATCATGTCCGGGCATGTCCCGTCTCCACTAACGTTACACCCGCCCATTGCTGGCTAAGCACTTGGATTTGGGGGCTTATCAGCCCAGTAGCAGGTGAAATAACGGAGTGTTTGGACCAAAGCGATGACCCTCGTGGATTATTAGCTACTCGGTTAAAACAAATTCAAGCCAAAAACACCAAAATTTTTTCATTACAAGTGCTACGGATGCATGGATGTCCTTCCAGTAATGCTCCAAATGTCTTTGGACTACGACAGTACCATGTTTATATTTCTGTAACGCTCAACAGTAACTCACAACAAACACACGAAATACAACCTCAAGTTTATCGTATTCGGGATTTATACATCTGTCATCATAAACACGGAAATATAACTGTCATCTATATCCCAGGGAATATCTCCATTCAAATTAGCTGCACACAAGTTATGTAAAACCTGGAACTTCAAATGCTTTCCCCCTCAAAGGTAACATGATAACAGATCGACGTGTAAAAAGTGTTGTTTTACGTAACGTTAAAGTTATGAGATTGAACGTTAACTTAACAGTTGCGTTACGTGTGATGAAACGCTAGCTGTTTTGACACGTCAGGATTCACTATGACAGATAACACAATATTGACAAATGCTATGAAGAATAACACAAGGTACGTAGTGTGCTTTTGTCCAGTTATAAAGCATAAACATGTCAAATAAGCCGCGTTTGTGTTTGTTTACGTTACGTAATACTAATTTATACACATAACGTTTCAAGTAGAATAGTAGCAACGTTAGTAGTTTTAAATATACAACTTCAACGACTACTGTCTAATGTGGATTACTTCGCATGTAAGCGACAAAACTAAGCCTATTCATAGTAACAACGCCACAAACGCCTGCGCACTCCACGCGGTCTATCTCCCGATGCTCATCAGGAAAACCCGAGGCTGCAGTAGGCCGCGCTCGCAGAGCTAGCGCAAGCTTACTGAGGCAAATTATTTTAAGCGACCACACGGATATTAAAGCCTCATACTGTGCTAAAATAATTCTCTGAAATGTATAACAGTGTTATTAATATATTTGCAGCTTTACGTGTGTAATAAATATATGAGAAAGTGGCAAAATTGCTTAACTGAAAGTGTTAATGTCCTACCTGCTGGTGACCGTTGAGCGTCGCGGACTCCCCCTACTGGCGTCTGTTTGAATTTGAAATGTTCTAGCACGTGCGATGAGCGCGCGGTGTAAACATTACATAGTACCGGAAGGCTTGAGTTGAATATTGTTCGCACTACATTTGCCGTTCTACTGTTAATGCGATTAATATAACCGAGTTAAATTCGTGTCATATTAAACACGAGACTTCTTATCCTTATTGTAGTAGCCCGTTGTATCAAACTGGACTAGTTTAAGTCATCAAGTATGAAGCCTAATATATTTAGGGAATTAGTAAAAAAATGAATATAACAACAAAGTCAAAGTAATACATAGATGAATTCAGTTACATTAGCTACATTTGGACTATACTTATTTGGAAAAACCATATTGCATGTTGTTCATGGAAACGAACAATTCAAGATTTAAGAACAGATCTCAATCAGGAGATTGACTCAGATTTAGAGATACTTAAAAGACCTAAATTAGGTGACAAGCAGCACTAGATTATTATGCTGTTTAAATGCTTTAAAATGTTATCTCTACACATTTTATTAAGTGTGTACTGCTTTTTTTGTTTAAATGTTAAATATATTTTCACATTATTTGAAATATTTAGTAGGCCTACATTTAAATCTAATCTTCTGGATCTGGATTGCATTTAGTCGATTGTTTAATAGAACATTATCACTTACTAATTGTGATGTGCTTATAGTGATACTATTTGAAGTTATAAGCATGATGCTATTAAATGCATCACTTTAATCACCACTAGCTAATTAATTTCTCCTTTAAATAAATGAACTATTTTGCATTCCACGCTATACTGCGCTAATTGAAAGAACATTTATCAGTTTTGATTTCATAATGAGTAACGATGATCCGTTCCTGCTTGGTGACAATGCTGGAAAACACTAGCTGTGTGTGAAACCCACATTAGAAAACATTCATTTGTAAAGTCAGTCTGTTGTCATGACATGACTGTTGTGCACCATTGAATAGCAGAGAAACCTTCTATTTAGGGGAGGTCCTGATTGCCTAGTGAAATTAGCTCTTTATGCAGGGGAAAAATGGACTGTGCCAGGAAGACATGTCTTGTACAGTGCCTGAGACAGGATCTGGTCTTTATAACCCAGGAGAGTGACTCAGAGTTTATTTTAGTACAACATGTTTCTTTAAGCTCAACATGTTTGGGCTTGTACGTCTGTAATAATGAGGAAATTCCATGGACCGCTGAAGAAGAAAGCCTTTAATTTTATTAATGGAAGTAAGGATACAGGAAAGCTATTAATCTATAGTAAAGTTATTCAACACAAATGGAAGTCTGAGTGGGAAAAAAAATCAAAACTGTTTTCAGTTTGAAAAAAAAATCCACTCAGTATATAGATTACTACTTTGTTGATTCTCTATATTCACTTTATGAGGCACTTCTTCCAGTATTGAAGGAGTTGCCATGTTTTTAGGCAGTTATTGGCTTCTTTCGATTTTGATTTTAAATACTTCATTTTGTTTAGTAAGGATGCATTAAATTGATAGAAACATATGTTTATAATATCACAAAGGAACATTCTGTTCATCAAAGAACCCTGAAAAAAAACAAATCCCTGTTTTTCACAAAAATATTAAGCAGTGCAACTGATTTCAACATTGTTAAAAATTATTGAGCAGCAAATCAGGAATATATTAAATGTTTTAAAATATATTAAAATTCAATTACATTGCCATATTATTTCACACTATTGCTATGTTCATATAATTTTGCATTAAAGGCAGCGTTGGTGAATATTTTTAATTACTTAAAATATATACTGACTGAATATATTAATATAAATGTATTATATATATATACAATGGGGCAAAAAAGTATTTATTTAGTTCTCCCACTTAAAAAGATAAGAGAGACGTGTAATTGTCATCATATGTATAACTCAACTATTAGAGACAAAATAAGAAAAAAAAAAATAAATTAATGATTTAATTGGTAAATTAAAGCTTGTGAGAGCCAAGATTTCTGTCTCTCACAGACCTGTAACTTCTTCTTTAAGAGGCTCCTCTGTCCTCCACTCGTTTCCTGTATTAATGGCATCTGTTTGAACTTGTTATCAGTAACCAAAGCTGGAACCAAAGTAACAAAGGCTACCATCAGTAACACACTGCGCCGCCAGGGACAATTTTGTTATTAACCAAATAAATTCTTTAAAAATCCTATAACGTGTGTTTTTTGTTTTTTTGTCTCTCATAGTTGAGGGACATCTATGATGAAAATTACAGGTCTCACTCATCTTTTTAAGTGGGAGAACATACGCAATTGGTGGTTAACTAAATACTTTTTTGTGTGTGTGTATATATAAAATCATTCATGATCTTTCAGTCAAGTATGTACAGATTGGCAAAGGATTCCCTTGTCCTAAATGCTTAGAAATTTAGTTTTGTATTTAGTTGTAAAATATTGCTCTTCACTAAATTGGATAACAAGCCTTGTTCCAATTAAAGGAATGTACACTTTAAGTGTATGGAGAATAAAAATTTTCATGTTTATGGATGTATTAAAACCATATTTTTGCATGTTCCATGAAATAGGCCGTTCTTGAGTGAACTGTACCTTTAAGCAGTATAATTAGCAAAAGTTTGTTTACCACATCCTTTTCAAAATTAGGACAAGTGTAATATTCACACAAAAAAAGCGGCAAAACATCTATATTTGTTAAGACTGGAGACGGGACTTTGGAATGCGACTAATGTGTAAGTTGCGCATTGCAAAAGAGAAAAACAAGTTGAATAGCCCTCATCACGAACTGAACAAATGATTGACATTCCATTTCACAGATACTCAAGTCTATCTGCCAAGTAGGCAGTGACCCTTGTCCTAAAAGTCACGACTAGACTCAATATAAGATAACATTCCATTCATGGGTTGCTTTCTATAAAATGCTTTATTTTTGTACAGCCCATTTGAAAAATACATCCTTAAATAACACTTACGAAGTAAAAAAGGAAATGCTTCAGCAATGTGTTCTTCTCAGAATCAGCACTTTTCTTTTTTGCATGTTTATTTGCAAATATTGAATATTTTGAATAAAAATTAAAATCTTTAAAAAATTGAAATGCTATTAAAGTCGTCAGCCTCTATGGCTTAAACCTACTTCCTTCCAGTCTATGTTTGGTTAGTCTTCTTCACGCTCAAGTGCAGAAGCCATCGCTATCCATTCCTGAAGAAATCAGGCATCGAACTCTGGCTTTCTTGTTGATTGGCACTTCAACGGGCCTATGGCCTCTGTGTGAGCCTGCTTTTGCCCTCCTCCTGCTCTGCTAGTTTGAAATGGGTGTATGCCAGGATACCGGTGAGGGTGCAGAGGATGCCCAGACCTTGGTTTAAGGACAAAGGGTCCTGGAAGAGGACGTACCCACCCAGTAATGTGATGCAGAACTTGAAGTGTCCAAACATGTTGTAGCTGTGAGGGGGGAAATGTTAAGGGAACTTGTCTGACAATGACTTTTTACATATACTTATGACTTGCACTTGAGTAACAGACTGAGGACATGTGACTTGAGCTTCATAGATGAGTCAGGGACGTTTCTATAGTTATATATTCTTTAGACCATTTCACAGTTAGGATTTTGTGGGTTTTTTTAAAATAAATTTATGGATATAGCTTGTTTGTTTTAAATAATAATTGATAGATATATCAGTCTTGTGAACATGATATGTACAAACAGTTAACAAATATCTGTTAATGTTTCAGTCTCCTGAAAAAAAAAGTTTTTTAATAGTGATTTATGGATACGAGTTGTGTAAATGTGATATGTAAATGAGATGTACAAACAATACAATAAAAGGTATTAATAAAATAGTATAGCATTTTTTATATTGATTGATAAATCACTATTAAAATCAACTTAAATGTACATTTACTAGTAAATTTCTAGTAAGTGCTGGATGAATGAGAGAGAATTGGCTTGACTGTAACTCAGTTACCTAAGTGTTTCTTATGTATTACATTTTACACATAACAAATTATATCTTTTAGAAAATAGGGATAACAGAACCTAAGCTAGGTTCCTAACCCTTGGTTGAGAGAACACTAATAAGTGGCCCAAAAGAAGGTACGTGGAAGTAAATGGCTCCCTCTACTGCTCAATATGAGAAAGGTTTCACTTAGGAAATCGCCCAATGGGTGTATTCAAAACCTTTTAAAAAGTTCCTTGATTTACAGCAGTGGCGATTTCTTTCAGACTGCAAGGGAAGCTCAGCTTCCCCTATAATGTCACAAAATTATTGGTCAAATTATGTACTATTGTATTAACATT
>JAUMHR010000047.1:11421923-11436459 GCA_032361145.1 Enteromius fasciolatus | reverse complement strand
TAGTCGTCTCACCTGTTTTGCTCAGCTGCCCTCACTTTTGTCTTATTAGTTCTGTGTATTTAAGCCGTTGTCTTTTGGAGTTCACTTTATGGTCGGTTAAAGTCTTGTTGTCTTGCACGCTGTTTTCTGGTTTGAGTTGCTGCCTCGTCAGCGTTTGTTTTTTGTGTCTTCGAGATATTAAAAAGAAGTTTATTTGAACTCTCTGTGTTTCGCTGCTCCTTGCCGTGCTGAGAGGCACCGGCTTCTCTCACACTCACAGCGAGTTTGTCCCACATGACAAAAGTACAGGTTTTCAAGAAAAGAAAAGTTTTAAATAATTATGTTAATTCTATGATCAACAAAGACAGGTAAATGTCAATCCATTGTGTGTATGAATGTATTTTGATTACATTAATATAGACACTCAAAGAAATATGGCATCATATATTGGTAGATCAATATCTATCTAAACCCAAAAAGCTAGCTTTATTCAGGTTTTATAGACCTCCTTTATCACAGTTCACACTTTCTAGGTGTATTTCCCATCAAATGCCTGATAAATCCACACATTTATACCTGTACCTGGTCCAGTTGCTTTTGACTAAATCGCACCTGACAAGGCTTGGTCTGCATCTGAATGCTGCAAAATACAGCCAGTTGACACCTTAAACTGTACATCTGTCAGTGAGCTTTAAAGTGTTTTAGCTGTGCCTTTTGCAGCCTGCCTCATTACATAAAGAATGGAGGCCGACTTCTGAAGTGGGAGGGTTACATAACACTCTCAGTCCAAAGAGAGTGTGATATTATGGGTTCATTTCAAGTAAAAGCAAGAAAATTCGGAGAATTCGGAGCATTAAGCACCATGTTAACATCTATACTGAGCACTGCAGGACAGTGATGGCTTTAGAAGTGCTTCACAGAAATGGCACAAGTCGTTTTTTCCCCTATAGCCTTGCATTAACTGACTCCTGCTGCACTATATATTGGTGTGCTTTTAAGACATCGCACTTGTATATTACATTTAAAGTTGATAAAATAATAGTTCAGCTAAAAATAAACTCTGCCACCATTTAGTATTCCTTTTAAGATTGAAAGAGTATCATAAATGCAGTACTTTGAAAGCTGTATGAATTGGTGCAATAGATTGCATGTCTTATGAAGTCTTGTGGTACATTTAGGTACAGAGCAAAATTAAAATCATTATTTAAAACAAATCTCCCTCGGACTGTTTTTGGCAGTGCTTGTCCACATGTACGTTCAGTGCTAGGAGAAGAGCAGCCAGGATGTTACACAAAGATGTCAGTGTGGCACAACTGTCTTGATGTCATAACAAAGTAAGAAATGTCATAAAAAATGTAAATCTGTGAATAGAACTACATGAGTATAATTTTTAAACACATACATTTATACATATAAATTAATACTGTAAGATATTTGCAAGCAAGTAGGTAAGTAAATAAATACATAAATGCTTTTGAACTTTAACATATATTTTTTAATGTTTATTAATTTATATATATATTTTTATGCTTGTTTCCATGGTTACATCCCATGACATCTGAGAAATGGGGTTTTGTTGTTGTTTTTGATTGATTAAAAATGGTATAAACAGTTTTCAAACCCATATAAAACTCATCATTGCATTTCTTTTTAATTATTATTCCTGTTCTTTAATGTGGAAGCTCTCGTTTGTCATTGAACCGATTTGGTGTATAAATACAGAATTTTAAAATCGGGGGTAACAAACTGATTTATAATTGGGTAAACGAACTGCTATCGGTTTAATATAATATTATTAAATGACTGCCTCCACTATCCCCCAATCAGATCCCTAACGAGTTTTAACTAGTTTTGACGAGTTTTGACAGCAGGGCGGTGGCTTGGTTCCAGTAACCTCATGGAGTCTGACACATACAGTATGCTCCGTCACAGGTGATTTAGACTGGAGTCCATCATGTCGCAGCTGTCATGTTTATGATGGATGCGTGCAAGTAACTTACTCCGTTTTCTGACACTCCAGCATTGGACTCAAATTGAGTGCTTTACAGGAAGAGATGAGGGGAGTGACTCTCTTAAAAGCTTGGAATTTGAAAGCAGTTAAGAGCGTTTTGAAGGTAACTTATCATGCCGCTGATATTTTGGCAGGAAAGCAGTCCCTTGAGTTCTGTCCACATGCCACAGCAACCTAACTACAAAAACGGTTCAAATTTGTGGACTTCAAAAGAATTTTTTTAATTATTATTTTATAATATTGTAAATCTAATTTATTTATTATTTATGTAAATTGATGTTCTGTTCTTGCTTCCGTTTAAGTACAAAATGAGTCCAACTGTTATTTTATATTTTATATTTTACCTTAAAATATAAATTCTGTTATTATTTATTTATCCTCATGTTGTACCTAACCTGCATGACTTTCTTCTGTGAACATAAAAGAAAATATTTTGAGAAATATTATAAGTGTTATAACAATATTCTTCTAAAGAGTTTCACAAAAGAAATGCTTATAAATAACTGTTTATTCTATTTTGTATTTTATCTTTCAATTTGATCTAATTATTTTATTCCCTTTATTTCAATGCTTTTAAAATTCCAAATAAACAAAAAATACAATAATGTCAAATCTAAACATTTTATATGAATAAGGACAATTGCAAAATCTTGAGAAAATTGCCTTTAAAGTTGTCAAAATTAAGTTCTTACCAATGCATATTACTAATCAAAATTACAATTTTCATACATTTACAGTACAAAATATCTTAATGGTACATCAAGGATCTTTACTTAAAATCCTAATGATTTTGGGAGAAAAATTATGACCCATACAATGTATTTTTGGATATTGCTACAAATATACCCACATGACTTATGACTGTTTTTTGGCTCTAGGGTAATATATAAGCATTTTAAAAACTATTTATGCAGGTTTATCTAATTCAAATATATGGATGCATACATTTTTTCTTAACACCTTTCTGTTTTTCTTTTTTTTAAATAAATGAATGCTGGTGGTCTGTGTAGGGCTTTGCTTTGCAGTTGCTAAGGTTTAGTTACAAGTTAAGTTTATCAAATATATTAGGGTTGTATTAAAATCCCTTACCCTACGAGTAATAATAATATATTTGCCTTAGCAAACATCGCTAATAAATTCCTAGACTCAACTACATGTTTCAATCTACTCTGAATATTTCCGTCCCAACAGCCATTAACAGCTTCTATCGGCATCCCTTTCTGCTCCCGTTAAAACCATCAGGCTCTGCCTCATCATTCCTGGATGGCTTTAAATTGGCTGAAAATTACGCCTGTCATAATCATTAGATCATGTTGCCTAGCAATATGTTGCAGTCCCCACGGCGACATCACTGTCAGGACCAATGTGCTCCCATCTGGTGGAGTGCATTGTGGGAGCGAGAGATTGCTTCCTCCAGCTTTTGGATTTCTGACTCGATTGTCCTGTTTAGGAAGGCCACCTGCTCTCTGATGTAGCAGCAGGCATGGAGCGTCTCGTTTTTAGGAGCACTTTTCTCTTGGATGAAAGTGTGCGAGTGTGGGTGTGAACACGAACCAGATTTGGAACAAGCTCCAACAGTCTGTATATAGACGATGGAGAGTAAATGTACAAAACGAAGCTGTGACCTAACAGAACTGCATACTGGGTTAGTTCACCCCAAAATGAAAATTTCGTCATTAATTACTCACCCTCTTGTCATTCCAGACCCGTAAGACCTTCATTCATCTTCGAAACACAAATGAAGATATTTTTGATTAATTCTCTGAGAGCCTCCATAGACAGCAACACAACGGAAATGATCTCAGATACCAGAAACGTGGTAAACATCAGTGACTCAGCTTTAGTTTTTAACATGCTTTCTTTATATAATATTTTATAAAAGCTATAACACACTCATAATGATGCAAGTCCACATTGATATTTAAAACATCCAAAAGAATACATTTTTGCATTCTACCTCTAAAAACGTCATATATTTAAAATGCATATATTTCATTTTAATACATTTTCATGTCTACTGACATATTTACTCACACCACTCGAGAGTTACCAATAATTTAAGTTATTAGTGTTGAGTAAAATTAGGGCTGAACCCCTGATGTCACATGGATTTTTTTTTTTTACCATGCACTGATTGTAATGTCTATGGCGGGTCAGAGAGCTTTGATTTTCAATTAAAAATATAATATAAAGTTGTGTTTTCTGAAGATGAATGAAGGTCTTACAGGTTTGGAACTAATCAAAGGATTAGATCACCCAAAAATTTTAATTACCCCATAATTTACTTGCCTCCAAGCCATATAGGTGTATATAACTTTCTTCTTTCAGACAAACACAGTCAGAGTTTTAAAAAAATGCATCCTGTTGTAGTAAACTTATACTTGCAACATGACTCGAAACCATGCATTTTTCCCCATGTCTCACATTTTTAAATGCAAAAATGCATTCTTGTTTGAATATCCGCTTACTCGTGCGATCGGTTAAATTGCTTATGTGTCTTTTATGTGGACTTGACATCCATTCAAACAGCACCGACTCCTCAATATCCTTTTGCCACGCTCAGGGAATTCCTAAACTTGTTTAAAACCTCCTGCCAAACAATTCTTCTTGCCTTGTCAAAACACCCTCCTCTTTCTCGCCCTCTCCCGCTCGCTGTCTGTTTGTCTCCCACTCTCGCTCAGCGCTCGATACTCCCTTCTGTGGAATGCAAAGAGCTGCTTCTCTGTCTGAGGGGGCAAAGGTCACAGCACTGGCCATTGTTATTTCCTCTAAACCTCACTTAAGCATCATCTTATGTATTCCTTAAGCCATTATGCCCGCATGCAGTATAGACCAGCACTCACCCAGTTATGTTCCAGTCTGAGAATAGAAGATAGAGTATTGCAGTTATCAGTAAAATAAGCAGGCTTGGCTGTTTAACAGATAATAAGGAGTTTTCTCAGTATGGAGTTAAATGCCCCATAATAATATTTCTAAAGCGACTCAGGGGAACTGCCTTGGAAGACAAAGCGCCGACTTGCAAGCAGGTTTTGTGTGATGATGGATTATAGCAAAACAAATAATCACTTAAAACTCATTTGGCTCAGTTTCGTCCTTGTTTGATCTTAAAATGATGTTGTGTTGCTCTGTAACTAATCTACTTGAAAACTTGGTGCCTGGTATACATATATATATATAAGGTGGTACGAATATGTTTATGAACCCTTAAAAATATCTGCATTGATTACTCACAAAGCTGGTCAGATTTTCAAGTCACAATTTTATTGAAGACATGAGTGATCGCTGACAGGACAAGTGGGAAAATGTAAGAGAAACTCGACCTGCAACTTCTCAAAAAGCTAATTGGAGTCAATTAAGAATATGAGATTGATGTGGTTTGTACAGATGCCTTGCACTTCTAAATATAAGCACACAAAGCTTGGTTACACGTATATCAACACACCAGGAAATCCTAAAGTGGTGAGAAGGAACCTAGACAGAATGGACAACAGGACCGGATTAGGGAAACAACTGCTGTCTGAAAAAATGGTGAAGACATGTGTTACCTGGTTGTTCCATTTCTGGGAAATTGTTCAGTGGACAGTTGAGAACATTTTGTTTGGAGAAAAAGGGTACTGCAAGCCAACTCCAAACTTCAGCTCAACTGTCAAACATGGTGGACCGAGCACCATGGTTCAACACTGCTTTGCTGCCTCAGGCATTGGACACAATCACTGAAGGAAAAAATAATTATAAAGTGTATTAACACTTTTTTTCTTTTCTTGGAGAATGTCAGAAAATAAGAGAATTGAAGACAAAGACTCAAATAACATATTGCCATGAGTAATGACAGAGAAGAAGAGAGTTCTGCCACTTCAGATGTCCTATAAGCAGAAAATGTTTTTTTAAAAATAGTAGTAGTATATACAGCTTATGTAGGATTCTAAATGTCGTGCATCATTCTAGTTATTTTGTGTTCCACAAAAATAATGAAAGTATATGAATTTTCTGAATTTTCATCATGGGGTCAACTTGGCAATTACACGTGTTTCAAATTCTGTATAGATAATTTAAATATATAGCTACTAATACAAATAATAGAAATTTAATAGAGCTGGGATTCATGTATGACCTTTTCCACTGAAATACTTGTTTAATTAACGTTAATTTTAAACGTTTGTCTTCAGTCCCTGTGATCAAAACTTTTCACTACAGCACTACAGCTGCAGAAAAAGAACAAAAAAAGTACAACTTTATCCCAAACTGGGTTCCATTTAGCATTTTCTCCAGGAGGCGGCACAGCAGTCGTTTATAATGGAAAAATCGCCCCGGGCTGAAAGTTCCGTTACTTTCTTTTTCTCTTTCTTTTCTTTTCTCTTCTGCAGCGGGAAGCGTCTCTTCTCTCCTCCTTCTCACATCACATCCGGCTCATTTTCCCGAGCACTTTGGACTCGCTCACAGTGCAGCGTTAGGAAGTCCGAGTCATGTAAGCGAATCGATTCGTGGAGACGGTTCGACTCATTTGATTTGTTGCCTATAAGTTTGCAGAAGTCCAGTTGTGGCATTTTTAGGTATCAGTGAACCGTCTTAAAAATGTTTCCCGAATTTTAGTCGTCAGCGCAGCGTTTTGTTTAGCCTGTTTGTTTTTGTAGGGAAATTCTCATTTAATGATTCAGGTTTATCATATTTGTTTACTTCCTAACGGCTGTCATTTTTTACGCTTCTATAATGTCGTAATTTGACGCCCAAGCTTCACCTTGCAGCCGAATGATTCACAAAAGCTCGGCGAGTTGGTTCAAAAGAACCGGTTCAAAAGAACGGCTCCTGCGCGAATCGGACATCACCGTTACAGTGAGTGTGGCAGTTTTAAGAGGCTGCCGTGGATCCGCTGCTGATATGGAGACTCTAACCATCCACAGACACTGATCATGCAACTTTACTGAGGCGACTGAACGGATCGCTCGCTTTCATGGCCGCTCTCCTGTCGCGTTAACAACTCCAAACATGTCCAAAAGCACAAAGAAGAAAAGTCACTGGACTAACAGAGTCCACGAGGTTGTGTTATCCAGGGGTCCGAGTGGTGATCTTGGGTTCGAGGTGCAGGGAGGCGCGGAGAATGGACAGTTCCCAGTTATTGGAGAGGTGAAACCGGACAGGGGCAAACTGCACCAGGACGAGCTACTTCTGGAGGTCAATGATACTCCAGTGGCCGGACTGACCATCAGGGATGTGTGGGCTGTGGTCAGACACTGCAAAGACCCTGTCCGCCTGAAGTGTGTCAAACAAGGTTAGTTTTACATTCGTTGAAATGTAAAGTTCATTTAAAGTGCCAAAATATACCGGTTTTAACAAAATGGCATAACGTTACTTACTACAGTTGTTTTTGCTACTGTAAAAATATTTGCATGAATGTTAATGAAGCTTCCAGAAATATTTATTTATTTATTTATTTAATTAGCTTATCTATCTATCTATCTATCTATCTATCTATCTATCTATCTATCTATCTATCTATCTATCTATCTTTCTTTCTAAATGTTGTTAAATATAACAAGAAAGCAAACAAGCGCTAGTTTGTATTTCTATTCTTTTCAACACGTTATCGCACGTTTATTGTAATTATAATAACGTATAAATGCGATAATTATTATGATATTCACTATAATATTTAAAGTTACACCTGTGTACGTTTTTTCACGTGAGCGCTAACTTCTGCATATTATGTATCACATTGCATTCAAATGTAACATAAGAAGAAAGAAGTGGTGTTTAAAGTTTCACAACTGCTCAGACACGCGCGTGAAAGGTGTTGATTTGTTGCTATAGAAGCGGAGTCGGTGTGTTTCTGGAAAGGGGGCGTGTTCATAGCCACAGTAGCGCGTCCTGGTGTTACGTCATCGTCACGTTTACGTCGTCACCGCGCTGCATGCCATATACTACTTAGTATTTGTAAACTTCTTGCTACATTTACCTAAATTGAGCTGCTTTGTTGACACTGAAGGGTTATCTTTCCGCTATCCTTCAGTTTAGTTTGCGTTATCAGACTGTGATCTGGTCTTTGTGGGTGTGCCACGGTTCTGAAATACATCATGACATTACTATTTTCCCAATAGGCCTGTATCTGAACCACACAATCACACTGTCATGAATGATACCAGTTTAGTTCGACAGAGCGGCTTGTCCTTTCTGTTTAGTTACAGACCCATAATTGTAAGCAGTTTAGCTTCTTTAAGATTACTGGTTTAGGATGCGAGCGTGGCATTCCTTTCCTTTGACATGCTGCTTTTTGTAAAACCTTCCAAAAAATGTGCCCTCAAGAGCAGGGGGTTTGGAAATATTCGATCTCAAGAAACCCTCAGTTATGATGATGCCATGAAAGGGATTTTTTGTCCTTACATATAAAAGAATCTAGTCAGTATCTTGGAAAGTACTGTATCTCAGGGGTCATCAGACTTGACCCTGGAGGGCCAGTGTCCTGCAGAGTTTAGCTCCAACTTGCTTCAAAACACCTGCCTGGAAGATTCAAGTAGACTTTGATTAGCTTGTTCCAGGTGTGTTTAATTAGAGTTGAAGCTAAACTCTGCAGGGACCGAACTTGACCTCTGCTGTATCTTCTAGAAACAAAAATGTAACAATAACAATGTTTTTTTTCTTTCCCTGAAATTTTCTGTGGACTATGGGAGAGAGTTTATTTTTTATAATTGTGACCTAGCATCTCAATATATAGAAACTTTCTTGTAATACTGATGAGTTAATGTCCCACCGAACACCTCAAAAGTTCTCATAATACTTACTTAAAATCACATAATAAAAACGTTTAAGAGATTACAATGATTGCTAATAATGTAGAATTTGGGAACTTTCACAAGTTAATATCATAATAATGAGAAACACTCTCATAATGACTTGAGATGTAATAAAAATCTGTATAATCTGAGTTTTATAACAAATATTGCAATAAAAAATCATATACTGTATACTTATTGATATAGTTATTGAGTTGGTTGTCAATTGTTGTTTTTTCTTTACGAAAAAGTAAAAAAAGAATGACTTAACATCTCATAATAATGAGAAACTTCCATAATAATGAACAATCTATTATTATTATTATTGCTGTATTAACTTTTTACAGTTTTTCTCAATTTATTTGACATTTTCTCCAAAGTAATGTGTTTTATCTCTAAACAGTTATTTCATCACATCTAAGCAGACTTTACTGCAAAATGAAGCTCTCCATTTTTTTTCTAATAATCCATTTATTAAAATTAAATATTAAGATCAAAACTATAGCTGTGTTCTCCATTGAATCTAAAACATATGCAGCTATAAATGCATGAATACACAAATGAAAATACACATTTATGTAACACCTATCACTCATGCAACTAATTAAACAAAACTATAAAATCATATACTATAAAACTATGCAATAAAGATAATTAAAATCCGCTTGTGTCACCTTTAGCAATAAATTCTTATAACTTGAGATCTTGTACAGACCTATCACTTATAAGAAGGCTTCTCGTTATTATGAATTATAATCTTCACTCATGTGAGGCAGAAATGACTCAACCCGAATGCATGATTAATACTAGTATACGCTTGTACATCATTAGATGCATTTAGCTTCTTTCTGCATATTTTTCATGACCCAATCAAAACAGACCCATCAGTAACAAGCCACTGCTCTTGACATCTTCACAATCATTTGTTGTAAACTTTGGCCTGTGAGAATTGTCGCTGAACATTGAGATTGAAGTCAGAGGCATACATTTTAAAGAGAAGGCACATTTGACATTGCCACAACAAAATCAAGAGGTCAATAACTTATATGTAGCGCTTTCAGTTGCAGCACTTAATTTCAAGTCACAGATTTTAATTTGCTCTCAGCAGAAGCAATGCTTCTTCAGCTTTACAGAGGGTCAAGGATGTGCTGTATCATTTGGATAGCTACACATTATACCAAACCTTAAAAATATCTAAACCCTTTGGCCTGATATTGGGAAATAACTTTTCAGTAATGCAGTGCTTTTATATCTAAATTGTGCCTTTCACTGTTTAGACATCCAGATACTTATTGGTCAAAAGATGTGATATCTTAGGAGCACAGCTGTGCTATATTTGTATGCATGTATGTCTGGGCTATAGATAGTATCAGCGTTTCCATACTGGTAGTTAAAAAAGTTTGAATTTTTGTCGAAACGTTTCATGTAATATTTTTCTTTTTCGAGTGCAGTAGCAGGGGCCTACTTGATATTCATTGGACACAGTAGTAGGGCAGACACAGAACTGTGGTTGGTGTGGTCAGATGCCTAGGTAAGTACCCTAAGATGAGATGTCTGTAGCATTCATCTGTGAAATAACAGGTTGTGAAACACACACACATTTACACAGCCTCCCGGGATGACCTGGCCAACTTTTTGATGTCTGGGTCTGGGTCGTTTTTTTAATATTACTTTGAAATGCTGAAAGCCGACCTTTAAATGTAGTTTTGTTACAATATAATTATGGCACAGCACATTCTTGTATTTATATTTCATTCATCCCCTTGAGGTAGGATATGAGGTTGACAAATTATCTCTCAGCCACCAGTTATAATTGTAAATTTCATTTGAGATTAGAAGATGTAATTATAATCATGCCAACTGAATTGATATGTTTTATACGCAATGCGTCTGGTCATTTTCGCTCCCGTTTCCTGTATTCATTGACCCTGGTCTCTGTGTTTCATGTTCCTCTCTCCACCCTCTGCCACTTTTACAAACAGTTTAGGGCCAGCGGTAAGCCACATGCTCGTTTAAACCACACCAAGGGGTCTATATATCCAGTATGGGATGTTGCAAGATAGCAAGTTCACATTTTTTGGTACTCATCTCATAGGGGCTGGCAACCTTAACCAGAAAGCTCCATTTTAGATTTTTAGAAAAAAAACCTTGTGATGGAACCAGGCACCACAACAACTAGAAAGCATGACATCATACAGATGCATGTGTGGTATCTTGTAAACCTAGGAACTTCTATTTGTCAAGAGTGTAGATTTACTTCACCAGATGGAGAGAGAAGAAATGGCTCTTCCTATGGCCTTCGTACAACCATTGTGTGGCCTTTTGAGAGGTGGTGCAATTTTAAGTGACTGAAGTGGGAAGTTTATTTGAGGACTCAATTTTTAACCCGTTCACCAAATGGTAAACGATTGGTTCAGAAAGATATGCTCAAGAGGTTTTACACAGGTCTACTCCATAGGTTACCCATACTGTAGGGTCAGCCTCAGCAGTCACTCTCATGGTCCCCTGGTTGACCAGCTGACGCATATTGATTACTTCAGATTGAGTCCTCAGATTGTTTGAGTGATGAAGCATTTCTAGGAGTCGTGCACCACAGTCTTTAACAAGGCATAGACTCATTAAAATGGTTTTACACCAGTTTGTCATGTTGGCAACATTTCTTTGAACTGTGACTGTTTGACCCGTCTCATGAGCAGGCCTTGTCCAACAACTGCTACAATGTATTCCAGACCGTCAACCATCAGACTGAACGTTTGGCTACACAAGACTTTAGGTGGCAAGTGAATCACTGAATTGATAGTTCAAATTTAAATCTGAAGTTTCTTTTTTGGGGTAAACTTTGTTTTTGAGAAGTTCATATGGAAGTCCATTTTCACCATTTAAAAAAGCGCTCTGATGAGCCGTTTCATAAGCAAAGTACCCAAACTCCCTACAGCAAGCATGTAATACTAGACTATGAAAGCACAAATCTTGGGTTTTACCAAAGTTTATTGAAACCAATATTTACATGACTAAAGTAACTTCTCCACTAGAAACCATGTTCTGCCCGCTAGAGATGGTCTTGACATGAGCGTTTCTGCCTGTAAGAGAAGCAATAGTGTGAAGACCACTTGTAAAAAAAAGTCAGTTCCTCTAGTCAAATTAGAGCAAGAACTCACGTTTCCTGGCGCAGCTTTGCTCACAGGAGCCAGAAGATTGATGGCACACCGCTGTATTACAGTGGATAAAGATCTGACAGGGAAGAAAGAGGATCAAGTCACTGAATTCATAAGGGGAGTAAAATTAAAATGTAGATTACAATGTTCTAGTAGGGGCATACGGTTTCCTGCAGAGGGGCTAGTGATGTCACATCTACAAATGTGAACATCTTCACAATAAAGCGCTTGTAGTGGGTTGGGAACGGAAGACCAGATGATGCTAACACCGGCACCAACGTGGTCAGGTAACGATCATCTTGGTAAGGGCATCTGAAAAGGTATGCAGTCATCAGAAAAAGGACTGATGGACTAATTGGATAAAGATCGCTAATACTCTTACCCATCAACCAGAAGGTCCCATTGGGGTAGACTGAGTGGACTAGGGGTTGAAGTTGCATAGCAGCGTCCCAGCATCAGGACAAGGCTGGGGTCAGTCCTTTCCAAAATGTGCACCTCAACAAACACTGGCTCTCGCAGGACTTTTGTGACTGGATAATCAGCACCACTGTAGTAGGACGTGTAGGCCTCATCCCCTGAAGATGCACACTGGTGTTAAACCAAAAACTGCTACAACCTGGAGTCTTAAGATTGAAGATCAAGCACTTACCTTCTGCACACCCTTTGGTGACACATTGGCCATTGGCCAGTCTGAGCTCCACCCTGAGGGGCCCAGGGACAGCAACTGGTGGAGGTGGAGGAACACTGTTGACCTCCACAACCAGAGCCTCCACAGAAGTATCAGAGTACCTACACTGGAATAGAAGCCTGGACAACAAACAGTGAGCTTGGAGCACTTGTCATAAATTTAACGTCACACCAAGTCATTGATCACTCACTCAAAATGGCTGTCCCTTGTGATGGAACCAAGTGGACCAACCTCCACTTCATACGAGCTCCTCATTCGGTTCTCGTATACAATAGATCCATTGTCCTCCTGCAAACAGCAACACTGTTGGCATACAGTAGATGGAAAGCCTTGCAGAATAAAACCAGAAGCAGTTACGCACATTCATGGTCGTCCCACAGGCGGTCACAGGGAACTGGTATATAGCAAAGGAAGGTGTGGATCCCACAGGACCACAAGGTGGGCCACCTCCACTCAGTAGACTGACTGAATCGAGACTCAGTCGAGGCAGTGTAACATCTCTAGCTACTACCACCACAAACTGACCATCTCTTATACACTGGACAGTCACTGGATTCAAAAGGTACAAGAACAGGTTAATACAGAGGACACGTTTAACACCCTTAAAGCAACACTATAGAACCATTTTTTGGTTCCACAAAGAACCATTAAATCAACTATTCTTTAAAGTACCATCTCTTACCTTTTTAATCTGAAGAACCTTCTCACAAAGCAGCCTTTGTGAAACAGGTTCTTCTGATTCTTTATGGAACCATTTAAAGAGGTTCCATCATGAAACACTTAAGAGTGAAATAGGAACACCAACTCAACACTCTTACCTGCCTTCCCATAGTAACACTGCTGTCCATCAAAGCAGCAGTTGATAGTTTCACATTGAGCAGCACTGATACCAGGTTGTCCACATTGGATCTGCTCATTATCAGCTACAGCACATTTATCAAGTGGCTCTGCATGTGCCACTGGTTTCTGAAGCTGAAACATCGGAGATAACTGCTGATTACTTTGTTGAACTGGCTGTTGAAACTGCTGGCCAGTTTGCTGCAAGTTCAGAGCTCGTGGGCCCTGGAGCAAATTACTCCACTGTGGAAATGCATGACTAAAAGCACACAGTGCTAATAACTGAACCAAACACCACCTTAGAGCCATCACTCAACAATTGATCTCACAATTGAGCTACTACCCAACTGATCTATTTTGTACTCTACTGATTTCAACTGTTAACGATAGTCCCTCCCTCTTCATTAACAGTCATGGTTCTCCAGACTTGTACAACTGGGTGATTCTCACTGATTCAATTGTCCTTGTTTCATACATAAAAACACAAACATTAGTTAAATTGAAAGTTCTAGTAATATTTCTGCCATGTTGAATTCAGCCTTGGTTTGATCCTTTATTGGCTGAATTTAATTGTTGATAATTTGATCATTCTGGGTTTTATTCTTTGAAATACATCTTGGAATGCACAGGCCTGTATTTTCAGACTGCCTCAAAAGTCAGTCAGTTTAACGACATTCAATGCATGAATACATTGAAGCTTTGAGTGATGCTTGAAACATGTCCCAGCCATAGCTGCTTTATTATGAAATGTTGCATTAAAGTAATGAAATTACAGTAATTTATATTATAATATAAGTGTTTTTAATATATTGCACACTATCAATATCCTTTAGTATGGCCCAAAATATTATTTTAGCCCTTTGCTCATAAAGAAATAATATACCTCATAAATGTATTGAAATATTTATTGTAAAGTGCTTCTTGTCAAAGGAGGATTGGCTCCACCAAAATGTATATTTGCAATTTTTTTTTCTGATTACCTAGGGTAACCATTAGTTACCAATTTGATGTCCTTCAACATTCCAACCAGGGCTTGACATTAACTTTTTTGCTCACCAGCCACTGTGGCTAGTGGTTTTCCAAATTTACTAGCCACTCAGCA
>JAUMHR010000047.1:11373708-11386879 GCA_032361145.1 Enteromius fasciolatus | reverse complement strand
CGTGAATGAATGTTCCGAAGTAAACTTTAACGGACACTGTGTAGGGACCATGTCGATTGGGAACACAGCTCATGCACAGAGCTCTCTTCGTGAGGACCAGGGTTGAGAACCACTGAGCTAGAACAACACTTGAACTGCAGTTAGCGGAAGCTAGAGATTACATTACAGTTTTTATTTTTCTTACACAAACACATCGTTTCACTTCAGAAGGCATTTTGTAACATATGGGTGCACCTATCTGGGCTTCGAAATCTCAACCACTATTCACTGCCATTTAAAGTTTTGAAGAGCCAGGCCATTTTTTATTATAACTTCAACAGCATTCATCTGAAAGAAGAAAGTCACATACACCTAGGATGGTGTGAAGGGGGAGTAAATCATGGTGTAAGTTTTATTTCTGGATGCACTGTGCCTTTAAGAGAACTGAAGCACTGTCTACAGCTACATTTAGCATAAAATTCAACCTGATGCTCATATTCCGCTATTCATAAGTGGACGAGATTACATTAACAGAAAGTTCAACACAGTCATACATACAACATACAAAAAAATTGTAGTGTGCAGTTTCAGGACAACCCCCTGTTGAATCACTGGTGTGAATGTAAAAGCAATTGTGGTGGACACGATAATTTGGTAGTGTGAAAAATGTAGCAAAAAAACCCCTTTTTCACTTAAATGCTTTTAAGTTACTTCTAACCTTCCACTAAATGCTAAAGTTAGGTGGTCTTCTGCTTTGTGGCCGAGTTGCTGCTATTTCTAAATGTTTCCACAGGTGTCTCACAGGTGCGTCCCAATATTCTGTTCATATAGTGTACATGTTTTTATTAAGCATTAACGGAACAACGCATTGTTGAAAATAAATCAAAGTCATTTGGTTTAAAATGGTGTCAATGATACCATTGCTTTCATTAATAGTTGTTCAAATTCACTGCAAAGTTTATACTGTTTGCTTATTTTGTTAAGTGTCATTAAAACATTGTAAATAATCCCATATTAAATTAATATGGCTTTACACAATTAAATATTATATTCTTATAATTCATGTATATTTTAAATATGATGGTTTCATTATAAATATGGTGATTATCTCTGAGGTGGACACCCAACTTAATAAAAGACATCAACCATGGAAATCCATGTCATGCCATCAAATGGAAAAGATAGCTAGCTATTTACTATGATGTCAGTTACTGTGCCTTTACTTCTAACAGGAACAGATTTCTGAAAATCCTGTCATGATTTACTCACACTTGAGTTGTTACAAACCTGTATGAGTTTTTTTTTGTTCGCTTGCAGCCACTGACTTCCATAGCATGAAGAAAACCATAGTTATGGAAGTCAGTAGCTACCAGCAATTACCAACATTCTTTAAAACATACTGTGTTCAACAGAAGAAGGAAATTGGGGTGAGTAAATTATGACACAATTTGAGTGAACGATTCACCCTTTGGAGAAAAAACCCCCCAAAAAAACCCCACAACAACATACTTTTAAATTAAATTAAATTATTGAAAAACGTTTCATTTAATTATTTAAAAATTGAAAATCATTAAGAGCTTTCTCTTACTACTTGGTCATTTTATTTTATAAACCTATAACACATTAGATCAAATTAGCACCGGATCAAATTTAGGTTGGTGTCCGTGAACACATCCACAGCCAAATTTCCACATATATATTTGCCATTAAAGGAGAATAACATGAAATGTGCCTTTTTCCCCATTGCACCTTTTTAGACTTGTACCCCATCTCTTATCACCAGGTCTATAGAAAACACTGTTTAAATTGAAAGACTTCTGGAGGTGAAAATATGCCCCAATTAATGTTGTGATGCCCTCTAAACAGACTCACTAAACACCAGAATTTCTGCTAAATTGATGATGAGGCAGTTTACAGGGCCCTTGTGTCTTTGAGCCAAGGATTTCTAAATATATCTGCACTCCTCTTGCCTCACAAGAATTATAAGGATATAGATCTACACGTGAATTTAAATAGATATGATGTGAATATGTCCTAAAGAACAGATTAGTCAAAAATTAAGATAACCACTTCATTCTCTCACCGACACCCAGTCTTTGGAAAAGCACCTCTACTCGCGTAACAAAAAGAGAAATATTTTTCTTGACGCAAATCTTGGGGAAAAAAAAAAAAAAGTGTGAAAATCTTTTATGAGCCAAAATGAAACTTCAGCAGATACAGGGCAAGTTTGTGAGATGTGCAAAGCGGAATTGCTCTTGCAAACGTAAGAGAAAGCCAAAAGCACAAATTGGCAAATGAATCAATATAAAAATAGTCTCCAGTGACATTTATACTTGGAAATATATAGTTTTAGGAACTTCTATACCCAGCATGCACTCTGAGCCATGATGCGCTAAAGCAGTGCATGCTGTAGCAGCCAGTTGCTGAGTGGGCGAGTCTAATGATTTTGTTTAAAGCTTAATGTAGTGCTGCATAAACCCTCTAAAATCAACTCCACCTCCACCAGCTCTGCTTAGAATTCTTCAGCAGATGTTATGAAAAAATGTCCAGGCCATAATTTCACTCCAAAATTCAATCAAACTTTATTTTAAAAATAGAATATAAAATTAATTTCTAAATTTTTGGTGTTGTGATTCAGCAAGGATCTACCTTTCCCTTCTCCAAATTCCCATTACCATATAAAAGCATACACGCATGTATAAACAATTTCCACTTTTCTCAACTCTGATTCTTATTACTTTCCTACATTTTGCATGCCAATAAAAAGAAGAAAAAGAAAAAAACATTTAATTATCTAATTTAATACATTTTAAAATGTAATTTATGCAGGTGGCAGCAAAGCTGATTTTCTAGCACACTTATCGTTTTCAGTGTTTCTGGATTTTTCTGAAATATGTTGATTTATGATTAGTTAAAATATTTGTTCTGCTTAAAATTAGTTGAAACCTGTTCATATTATTTGAAATAATCTTTTGAAAACAGTGCAAAATGTTTCATATACAAGTCAACGTAAATATTAATTGACTTCTTTCTTATTTACTGATTTCTACATCAACAAGTCTACATTAACCTTAATATCATTTCTTTTTTTTCCTTGTGATCTTGAGGTGAAATATGACCCAGACTTGTTTTGAGAGATTCTCCCATTTGGTTCAAGGGAAGTATTATCCACCTTTATGAAATGGGTGTGTGGACATCAGGCATTTTCTCTTTTCTTTCTTATAATAAAGACAAGGTTCACCAATCTTAAGCTTCCTTAATTAGCAGAGGAAGATTACCTGATTCCTTAAGGGCTGGTGCTGAGAGGGTCTGTCTCTGTGAGCGTGGCTCTCACGCGTGATGGCAGATGCCCCTGAGTCCACGTGGACCGACCCCACCGGTGTGGGCTGATAAAGAAACCAAAACACAGAGAACGTAAGTTCCAAGGCAATCTAGCTCTGTGTCTGAACAAATACAGACAGCAACATTATGCTCCCTTGCAGAGATGGATAAACTGTGCCACTTTATTCTCTAGGCAGTAAAGACGACATGTTGACTCACAATCTGTCTGCCAACCCAGTCATACGAGTAATCAAAGGTATATCCTTTCCGTTCAAACAACTCCGTAAACAAGGTCCGCAAGTATTCGTAATCTGGCTTCTCAAAGAAATCCAACCGCCGGACATAGCGTAGATAGGTGGCCATCTCCTCTGAAAACACAAATGAGGTTAAAGTTACAACGACAGTAATCACTCAATTAAAGCAAAGTCTGCTCTTAAAAGAACACTCCACTTAGGATAGGCTCGTTCTTCAACTCCCCCAGAGTTAAAAAGTTGAGTTTTACCATTTTTTAATCCATTCAGCCGATCTCTGGGTCTGGCGATAGCGCTTTTAGCATAGCTTAGCATAGATCATTGAATCGGATTACACCAGAAGCATCTTGTTTAAAAATAACCAACAAGTTTTTATATTTTCCTATTTAAACCTTGATTCTTCTGTAGTTACATCGTGTATGAAGTCTGAAGGAAATGAAAAGTTGCAGTTGTCTAGGCTGATATGACAGCTCTAGAACTATACTGTCGTAATAATTTTAGAAAAATGAAATGTTTCGTGTTTTGCTCTGAAACCAACAACGCATAGCCAACATCTATGCTTTCAATTTGGAATTGAAATGTTATACAGTTCTTCCCAAATGTCCCTACCATTTGAATGTTGTATCACAAATCTAAACCCACCAGACAAGGCAACTTTTTCCTCCATCTTCTATCCAATTTTAGTAAGCACATCCAAACTGTAGTCTTAGAGTTTTGCCCTTAGACGGAATAAAATGACAGAACAGATGTACCTCTTAAAGTGGCTGCTGTGTGTATTTATTACAATCAACTGAATCAATAAGCAGCGACCCATAACTAATCACATCGCCGGAACATACGATGTAAAGGGTAGAAGCCTATGGAGTATTAAGAGAACGGTAGCACACAGTGAACACAAGTTTTAGCGCGGATGTATAGCCAAATTACACTGTAGCCTTATTCGGACGGGACTAGTTTTCTAAACTACTGTACGTGTGAGCTTCGATCCTTATCACCAGTCGTCCGTGATCTTCATGTACCGTTTGGAACACATTAGTGTTAGTTGCACAAAACCTGCGCGCTGACAGACTTGCGCGTCACTATCGTGCTATGTTTGTTTATCCTGAAGCGGCTGATCGCGGCTGCGGATATATGTGCTTGCTTTTTCTAATGCTTTTATACAAAACTGATGAACACACTGTCAGTTATGTTTTCAGAGCAGAGCAAAACATCTGATATATGGAAAGAGATCCGTGCATTAGACTGAATGCAGCCTGTTAAAGCTGCCGCTGTATATGGTCTCATCAGTAACAATCAAGAGGCAATAATGCAGGGGGAAAAAAGAAAAATCCAACTTTTAAAAGACAAGACTATTTCTGTAAACTTTTGTATACTCAAAGAGCACTTTTTAAAATCAGTAACAGTTTTAAAAGAGTAGCCTGTTTATATAATGATTTAAAAAAAAAGTAAATTTTGCACAAAATAAATGTGATTTACAATGTATCCATGTGCAGTAATACTGAATGAGAATGTGCTATTCTACTGGTTTCACAGACGAGGCTTAAACTAGTCCCAGACTAAAATGCATGTTTGAACTGCTTCTACTCAAAATATCTTGCTCTGATATATCTTAAAATTCTGTAAAAGATGCATTAATATCTTAATTTAACTAAGGCCTAGTCCTGGTTTAAGATAAGCCATATTTGTGAAACTGGGCCATTGTGTTGATAATAATAATCTTATTGCATTGAATTGAGAAACCAAGATTCACAGCCTTACTTTTAAAATGGCAGTACTGACACACAGATATCTCAAATATAATAGGTAGCACACAAATTCTGAATGCTTTAGGCAGATCTCAAATGAGCCATTTTAATCTAGATTAATCTAAATTTAAAAATTATGCCCACCCCTAATTTGTACACATCGCAATATATATCACAGGAAAAAATATATCGCAATGTAATTTTTTCCCAAAATCGTGCAGCCCTATACTGAAGTAAGTTTTATTTTGAATTTCATTCCCATTTTAAACCAATATAAGATTTAATACCAGTATTGTTCCTCATGACAGGATTATAAGTAAGCTTAACTGTTATATGCCAGTTTAACACAGACTGCAAACTTTTCTGTTTTCTTCTAAATTAAAACATCTCATCACGACTTGCTCGTCTTCTGAGTGGACAGTTCTCTGAACCTGGCGTAAGTTACACAGAGAAAACAAACACCAAGCTCTAATGCAATGTCAAATGATTTTGTTTTCCACTCCAGATATATATAAGCAATGTATTATTTTTAAAAAGTATAACTAACATAACAGTAATTTGAGTCCTAGTCCTCTATTACAAAGAAACATTATATTTCCTTTACAATATGTGCACTTCTGAATCCTGCAAAAACCAGGGCCTTCATTTATCATCACAATGTGTAAGAGAAGTTTCACGCAAAGTGAAAAGGAAGGAAAGGACGTGACATGTGATATGGTTTCCCATACTAGGAATTTGTGCTCTGCATTTAACACACAGCAGTGAGAAGTGATCAACCACACACACACACACCGTGAAGACACACCTGTAGCAGTGGGCAGCCATTGCTGCGGCGCCCGGGGAGCAATTGGGGGAACAGTGCCTTGCTCAAGGGTCTCACCTCAGTCGTGGTATTGAAGGTGGAGAGAGTGCTGGTTAGTCACTAACCCCACCCACAATCCCTGCCAGACCTGGGACTCGAAACTTTGGGTTACAAGCCCAACTCCCTATCCATTAGGCCAGGACTGCCTACTGTGGGATATTTTAGATAATGCTACCCATAAACAAAACTTAAAGACAAAAAGAACTGTCAAAAGCACTTTTCTTATCTGAATGGGTGGCTGTTGTTTAGAGTGAGCTGCACTGAAGACCGGACTTTTTTGCCTCAAGTCAAAAGTCTGACTAGGCGAGACTAATGAGAGTCTGCTGGGCTGCTTGTGTCATGTGAGGAGACAGGTCTTTGATAGCTACGACTACAGCATCTCCACCCTGATCTCTACACATAAACACTGTCTTTGATCAGCTCTGGCTCACACAGATAGACAGAACGAGGATAATACCGTTCTCTGTGCTCTACAAAGCAGATGTGTAGATATGAATTTTAGTTTCAATAGTGTTCTTATGGCTGGTGATGCTTCTGGGATTTGAGCTCATAAGGTTTTAAACTCATAAGAGTGGAAGGCAGGAATCGCTAGCCAGATGCCGTGTGCTGTGGTACATTTTTAAAGGAGTCGTTCTTGCGGTAACAGACAGCACATGGTAATCAACTACACTCCACTGCGCTCAATTACAATCAGACATCTCAGAGACAAGAGATGAGACAAACAAGAGATTGCTTGGCAGTACTACAATAAACAAACGTGCTAATTTAACATTGCTGGATTTGATTCAGCCTTTTAAATGAAATTGAATTAAACTGTACTCAATGACCTTAGTGAACTGAACAGAGCTAAACTGTGCTGAACGGAGCTTAACTGAAATGAGATGGGCTGGTCTGTGCTGAACGGAAATGAGCTGCAGACAAATGGATGAACTGTGAGTTGAATTGGGATGTGCTTAGTGAAATGGACTGAAATATACTGAGCTGTACTGAATTGAATTGAACTAAATTGATCTGCGCTTGAACTGAAATGTGCTGAGTTTAATTAAACTAAGCTAACCTGAGTTGAACAGAGATACTTTGTTGTAGTAAACTGATCTGAACTAAACTGAGCTCTACTGAACAGTTTGAACTGAGATGTGCTGTTTTGAACTGAAGCATGCTGAATTAAATTAATCTGAGCTGAACTAAGTTGAATCGAGCTGATGTGAACTGAACTGTACTACTGAATTGAGCTCTACTGAATTGAGTGTACCTGATATGTGGTATACTGAATTGAATTGAGATAAACTAAACTTTGGACTAAAAAATCTGGACTGAACTACATTGAGCTGTACTGTATTGACTTAAATGAAAGAAAGCTGAAATGAACAGAATTGAATTGAACTAAACTAAGCTCTGCTGAACTGGTTGTGCTGAGATGTGTTGTCTAGAACTGAACTGTTCTGAATTGAATTCAGTTAAGCTAAACTGAGTTGAATTGATCTGTTGTGCTGCAGTGAACTATGATGAACTGAATTGAGCTAAACTAAACTGAGATGGACTGAATTACATTGAGCTGTACTGTATTGATTTGAATTAAAGATTGGTCAACTGAACAGAATTGCTAAACTAAGCTGTTTTGAACTGAAAAACTGAAGCTCTACTGAATTGGTTGAACTGAGATGTGCTGTAAAGAGCTTAACCATGCTGGATTGAATTCAATTAATGGCGAGTTCAGACTGCAAATGAATCAAAGTAGTCATGTAACAGATCTTTTCACACTGCATGATTATCCGGGGTAGCATTCAGTCGCTGCTGTGTTCACACTGCATGATAGATCGGAGAAAGGGGGTTTCACACTGCAAGACTTTATAACAGAAAGAATCGCCGACAACTTTGTCTCACTGCCAAACCCACGCGAGAAGTGACATGAAAACAACGCGAGGTCACGTGTACAAGATCGGAGTTTATTATTAAAAATAATAGCAAGCAAAATAAGCTTGTCATACAAATTACGTGTGTGCTTATTTGCAACGAAAAGAAGATTATAGAGGAGGATAGTTACCTTCTATACCTTTGTAACTCCTCCCCTAACATCCCGCTGCCCTCTCTCATTGGCTGTAGGTAATCACCGATGTTATTCAGTCAGAACACATTTCACACGGCATGATTTTGAATCGCTGACAGGTCTTGATATTTAGCATGCCAAATATCTCACGCGTGTCGGCGACACGTCGGCGATTCTCTCAGATCGCGTCTTTTTGTAGTTCACACTGTGTGATTGTCACTCACGTGAACGAGCACCGATTTGCCTTTGATTTCTCAAAACCTGTCGGCGAGTCAAAATCGGGTCTGAACTCGGCATAAGTAGAATGTAGTTGAACTGAGCTGTTGTGCTTTAGTGAACTGAACTGTACTGAACTAAACTGAGCACTGCTGAATTGAGTTTACCTGAGATGCGATGTACTGAATAATCCTGAACTGAATTGAACTAAACTAAGCTGTTTTGAACTGAGTTTAGATTAACTGAACAACTGAACTAAACTGAGCTCTACTGAATTGGTTGAACTGAGATGTGATGTCTTGAACTGGACTGCATTCAATTTAACTAATTTAACAGAGCTGGTCTGCATTGAATTGAATTAAAGAAAGCAGGTCTGAACTGAGTTGCGCTGAGCTCAACTACTGTAAATTGAGTTTACATGAGATGTGATGGACTGAGCTGTACTGAACCGAACTGTGATGATGTAACTGAGATGAGCTGAACAACTGAGCTAAACTGAGCTCTAGTGAACTGGTTGTACTGAGATGTGATGTCTTGAACTGAACTGCGCTGAAATGAATTCAACTAAGCTAAACAGAGCTGTACTGTATTAAACTGAATTAAAGAAAGCAGTACTGAACAAAGTAGCGCTGAGCTCAACTAAGTTGAGTTTACCTGAGATGTGATGGACTGAACTTAACTGAGCTGTAATGAACCGAACTGTGATGAACATAGTTGTCAATTTTGACAAATTGACAACTATGACTGATTTTGTCGTCCTGGGTCACAAATGAGAGAACATTTTATATATATATATATATATATATATATATATTTATTTATTTTTTCCCTTATCTGTATCTCTAGCAAATTTTGGATTTAGTGTTATACACTCTAGGTGCTGTAATAGTGTTATTTAATGTTCTCTTTTATTTTTAAAGCATAGTAAAATATGTACAACTCTTAGTATTGTGTCCATTGTAGGAGCTTTAAACAAGACTCATCATTTATGACAAATTTGACAGTTAGAAGTACATTCCTGCCCTTTAATCTTCAGGGTTATTACGCTGCACACAAGATCTTTATTTCTCCACAAAGACATCACTCATCTTTTATAAACTTGTCATTGTGTGATATCTGTAAAATGAGCTGAGAAACAGAGAAACTGTGTGTGTGCGTGTGTGTGTGTGTGAGTGTGTAAATGATGGAAGCTGCAGCTCCTTCTGCAGCACTGAGGATGATGGACATTTTCTATTAGCCGCTCTAACGCCACTCCCAGTGTGAGAGATGAGCGTGTGTGCTCATGTGTGTTTGTGTGTGTTAGATGCAACTCAGATAGACTACTTCTACATTCCGCCAGACTCTTGGACTACACTATATGACTGACATGTCTCAGATAAGGCACAGGAAAGTATGATACTATAGAGCCAACGATCTGACTTATTTATTTATTTATTTTGGTTAATTGATTCATTAAAAATTTAGTTCAGTAAACATGCAATGGGTCTCATTTATTTGCGAGGATTAAGCATATTTATATGCACAGGATAACTTCCCATGAACAATTTTTACCTAATTCACAACACTTGCATATGCATATGAATTTGTTATTAACCTGTTCTAATGCTATAATACATTTGAAGTATTCTAAATGAGAAACCATGTGCTAGATATTAGTCATTTGCATAAATACAAGCATCTTTGCAGATACAAAACATTGCATGTATAATTAGCATGTTTTAACTTATTTATATATATATATATATAGTGTATATATTAATAGGTATGTGTTTGCATGTATGCATATATCTATATTTTATATATATATTTACAGAATTACCAGATTTTGCCAAAAGTTAAATATGTTCAGTATGTTAATTTCCTGTAAAGCTGCTTTGCAATGATTTGGATCATAAAAACAACATACTGCAGAGTTAAGGTTAAGATTAGGGTTTGATTTTTGGTAATTAAGCTTAATCTATTGCTATTGCTAGAATAATTACATGTAACATGTATCAAGGCCACTTAAAAAAAGTGTTACTCAACATTGTAAGACGCTGCAATCCTTCGCAGTCATTGAGCAGGTTTCTAAATGAGCATGTCTGCTCACTGGTTTCAGCCCAGTCCCTCTTTCCTAATTAGAGGCTTATTATCTAAACAGCTGTCTTCCTGATGCCCACTCCAAATATGGGGGCACACAGAAACTCACACACACACACACACACACACATACGCAGAGTCATTACTGAGATATTAAACTATAATAAAGTGCTACATCTGCCTGCTGGGCTGAAAGGTGCAGTGCTGCTGCGTGTAGCAAATAATGATTTTATGATTTAATGCAGCGTGAGAGTGAAACATGTTAACTCGCCAGATGTTCCTCACTTGTTTGTGTTTGTGAGAGCGCTCACGCATGTGCTATGTAGGTTTTTCTGGCTGCCCACCACTAACCAAATGTATAACCAGGTCTGCATAAACTGGTTCATATTAGTTCATTAAAGGGCTGCTATTTTGAAAAAATAAAATAAAAGGTCCATGCTATTTTCCTTCATTCAGAGCTATAAACATACAGTATAATAAGTTATTGTTTACATGTCAATGTAGTTCTATGAATCATTTAGTGTTGGTGTTTATGTTGTTACTTATTTTTGGGGGGGTCAACTGCATAGGTCATGTCATTTACATATAGAAGTCTTAAAAGTGCAGCATCACTACAACATAAATAGATTCGTTTATGATAGAAAGTAATCCAAGGCACTACGGTCCAAAAAAAGTTAAATAGAAACATAAAAAATGACTAAAACATTGCACACCAATGCATTTCGTCCTTTAGTCTTACTCAGAGCGTGAAAATCAGTCACAGGTGTAGATGCAATGGGAAGAAACAAAAAAAAACACTTAAGTTGGACCTATAATCTTGTTAAACATTACAAAATATGATGCAAATGTGCAGTAATGAAAAGTTTGTAACACTTTAGAATTAGGAATACTTATTCACTATTAACTATGACTTTTCCCTCAATAAATACTAAATTTGCGTATTAGTGCGGTAGTTGTTGAGTTTAGGTATTGGCTAGGTTTAGGAATATAGAATAGGGTCATGTACTGTAGAATAAGGCATGCGCTTAATTACTACTAATACATGGCAAATATTCTAGTAATATGCATGCTAATAAGCAACTAGTTAAGAATCTCTAAAATTAAGTGCTACCGCAAAGTTATATACAGTAAATATACAGTAGTTGTTCTGTATTCTCACTGCAATATGGTAACAATGTAGTACAGGTAACAATTCTCACTGTTAACTAGTTGCTTATTTATGTGCCTATTATTAACATTGGCTGTTTATTAGTACTTATGAAGCATGAGCATATCCTACATTCCTAATCCTATCCAGTAACTAAACTTAATAACTACTGCACTAACTATTAATAAGCAGCAAATTAGGACTTTATTGAGGTAAAAGTCACAGTCTGTTAATTAGACCTTAAAGTAAATAGAGTGACCACAATATTTCAAATGTTCTATATTAAATGTTACTACATGTAAGTGTATATTCATAAATGTTAAAGATGCTTCTTCTGGTGCTGAGGTCCAGGAAGGCAGCAGCTGTGGGACGTTATGAGAATTCGGTACAGTCTGTTCTCTCTCTCTGGGGGTTCTGATGGCACCTGTTCTTCATCATGTGCTCTGTACTCACTCAAGGGCAATGGCACCCTCATCACTTCACTTACTCATTTTGTGTGGGTTTGTTATAAAGTTTATTGAAACTTGCCAACCCAAGCTGTTGACTGTGACATTCTCATCTACAGTAAAAGAAATATCAGACCTCTCTTGACCTTTACTTACAGAAAAGGTTCTTAAGTTTCCGTTTTCATGACTTAAATATATACCTTAATTTTCTTACACAGCATTTAACATATGTGACCCAGAACCACAAAGCCTGTGTCCTTATCCCATCAAAGCCTTATCCCATTAGTTTTCCACAAGAGCCACTCCCCTATCAGTTTTGTGTATTAACTATTATGCTCCCCCTCCACCAAGATTTGACAAAAGATCTTGTGGCTCGTTTGGATTCTTGTCATGTTAGAAAGGGAGAACACGTTCAGTTTTACGGACGTCACCAGCTTTGATATTACTTTGGTTACTGTCGCTATGGTTACTGATAAGGAATACAGGCTTGACTCCTGTTGCACGTTCATACAGACAGAACAACACAACTGAAAGCTGCTGTGTGAACGAATCACTTCGAGACTCAGTCCTGTAAAGAAAATACGATTGTCAATCCCAAATACAGGACTGACAACCGTATTGTGCTGCTGTGTGAACGTGGCCATGTGTAATCCGTTCAATCAAATGTTTAAAAAGATCCACTTTAAAGGGATAATTTACCCAAAAATGAAAAGTCTGTCATTAAATACTCACCCACGTGTCGTTTCAAACCCGTAATGCCTTCTTTCATCTTTGGAACACAAATTAAGAAAATTTTAATAAATGCAGAGAGCTTTCTAACCTTACATCAGCAACTGAACTGACACGTTCAAGACCCAGAAAGGTAGTAAAGACATTGTTAAAATAGTCCAATCTGACATCAATGGTTCAACTGTAATTTTTAAATAATGACTTAATTCAACAATTTGCCACATAAATTACATTTTAAAATATATTAAAATATAAAACAGTTTTTAAATTGTAATGTTTACACTGTTTGACTGTATTTTTTAATCCAGGCTTGGTAAGCATAAAAAATAAAAATAAATATATACATACA
>JAUMHR010000047.1:11352779-11363545 GCA_032361145.1 Enteromius fasciolatus | reverse complement strand
AACGAACAATGTTCAACACATTTATTACAATATGAATTCATCTTTGTTAATGTTAATTCATCAAAATTCAGTTGTTTCAGTAATTGCACAGGAAGATGTTACCACCTGCTGGGCATTGCTGCCTGTCGCACCTCCTCCAGTGCCCATGGGTCAGCTGCAGGGTCGTCAGCCAGAAACCACCATTCACCAACGTTTCGCTCCTTTAATTTTATTATTAGTTCATGTTAATTCAGAGTGCTTGAACTAATGTTAACAAGCACAACTTATGATTTTAATAATGCATTAGTAAATGCTGAAATTAGCATTAGCAACTAGCAAAGTATGGTTCAGTCTTATTGTTGACTAATGAACTTTATTGTAAACCATTTAAAATTAAATGTATTCCTGTTATGACAAAACTGAATTTTCAGCATCATTACTCCAGTTTTCAATGTTGCATGGTACTTCAGAAATTATTTTAATATGTTAATATAGTGCTCAAGAAACATTTCTTATTATTATCATACAGTTAAATGGTTGTGACAAATAATTTTGGATAATAATTCAAGATTCTTTGACAAATATAAAATAAAAAGGACAGCATGTATGTAAAACAGAACAGCATTTATCCAAAAAATTACAAATTTGTCTCATTAGAAATGTCTTTACTTTCACTTTTGATCAATATAATGCGTCTTTGTTAAATAAAAATATATAATTATAAAAAATATATATATATATATAATATTTCTTGTTTATCGTCTCTCTCATAGGTGTTTTTATGGTTCTTTTACTTTTCTCATACTGTCTTAATGTCAGTATTTCTTCCCTTTTCACTCTTTCTTGCTCTGTCTTGCACTCCTTTGGCATGTCTTTCTCTTTCTCGGTCTCTGGTTGTGGTACTTAAGCGCCATGATGAGGGCTTTGACTAGGTTTCCATGGTAACTGCCATCTCCCACCCCCCCGCAGTCTGCGTCAGACCAGTGACGTCTTGTCTCCCCCCCACCTCATTCCTTCATCCAGTCCTCCATCCCTGATATGAATGAATACACAGGAAGTCAGGAAATGGGGCTGCTGTTGTGGAGCTCTTACGAAACAGGGCTATAATTGGCCAGGTTGCACGTGCATGGTGTTCTTTGATTGGAGGACGGGACTGTGCTGAGAGCTTCTGGCATGATATGAAGAAGCGTTTAACCACAGATGAGGTCAGTGAGGAAAGAGCCATGGAATAAGACCAGAGACAAGTGTGTGTGTGTGTGTGTTTAAGTTTGTGGACTCCTAAGGGGTCATTTGTCTTGTGTTACTGTTCTGCCTCTGATGCCACATGGCTTACATCCAGATAGAGATGCATTAGAGCAGATGCACTCAAACACACTTCAGAGAATGAATCCTTGCTCTGAGTTATTTATCTTTTCTCTCTTTTCTGCACTCACATTTGTGGTTAAATCTCATGAAACCTTGTCCTGTTTATATTTGAACAACAAAAAAAAAGAATGGAAGGAAAGAAAGAAAGAAATACCATTTTGCACAAAGAAAAGTTTTAGAACTTTGTTTTCTGACAATATTTCTGGAAAATCCCCCCCTGAATTCTCATTACCACAGTACGAGTACCACAATGCATTCTCATCTCAATAATGTGAAAAATATTAATATATTTGTAATATTATTTAAACGCAGTTTAAAATATATTTTTTTAATTCTGTAAATATATGAAATAGTTTTTAATCTAAATAATTTTGTTGAGTAATTGAATCAGTTGCTTAATTTAGCAAATTACGCGCACACACACACACACACACACACACATATATATACCTATATATATATATATATATATATATTTTTTTTTTTTTTTTTTATCTATATAAAAAAATAGATATATAATTATTGAGTTTCTGTTGCAAATTGTATTATTTTCTTAATTAGTTATTTTAAAATGTAAAAAATATAATTATTTAGCATTATTATTAATATTATTTATATACTAATATTAACTTTTAGGAATTAGCTGAAATATTTTGAATTAGCTGTTTTTATTTATTTTTTTTATAGTAATTAGTAGATTTTTCTTTCCCTTTTTTATAGTTTTATTAATCATTTAATAAATAACAAAAATAGCAATAAATATTATTATAATTTAGCTTTAATTTTTAATTTTATTTCAGTAATTTTAGTACTTCAGCTATACTTACAAGGCAGTTTAAGCGTAGAATTCACAATCTGATAATTATATATTTTATTTCATAATTTAAATGACCAAAACTGTCTTTCTTTCTTTTTTTTTTCTTTCGTTCTTTCTTCCTTTATTTATTTGTGTTTTATTATGTTTTAGTCTTAGATAACAATAACAAAACTGATTTGATCTGGATACATTTTCACAAGATTAACCCTTGTAACCTGTTCATACACGTCAACTCTTTCCGGTTTAAAGCCCAAGCCTCCTTTCCTTTTTCCAGCTGGACTGTCTTGTATTAAAGATGTCCTGCTCCATTACCGGTCCTTGTGTAGGCTGATATAGCCAGAGGACAGAGACTTATTTGTAGCTGTGAAAAAGAGAGATTGTGAGAGGCCTGGAAGGATGGCAGCATGTCAAATGGTGTTAGAAATAGATCATACTTTCCCAAACAATCCCATCTTCCATTTTCTTCTGTTGCAACTTACTTTCTAAATACCACCGACAGTCAATACTTGTTTTCTATTTTCAATTCCTCTTTATCCCCCCTCTCATTATTTCATAATGAAACAGGAATGTGTTGAAACCTTAAGTCTATTTTCGCTAGCATGTAGATTAGCCTCAAAGCTAACACGCTGGACTAAAAGCCGCAAAACTCTGGTTTCCGTTTCATGCAGTTTAGGAATTATCATAGTATTTCTGTCCTGCTCATCATTACAGATCTTCTAAACTCTCTTTAATGTGTTCATGTATGTCTCAGCCGCTGTGGTTGGGACCTTTTATCTTTTAAAGCTGGTGTTGTGGATGAGGTCTAATCTGTTGACAGTGATGTCTAACTCTGACATACTCGCTGGCTTTCTGAAGTCTGCGTGGCACAGCTGCAGTCAGTGTCAAATGCAAACCACACTCAGTCAGCCAATTATAATCTCCTTATCTCCAGAGTACAACACAAGCCATCCTGGAGTAAACACACACACAGCCCAACTTCAGCACAGATCCCCCAAGATCCTTTAGAACATGAACCTCAAACAGCCTTTCATAATGAAAACCTTTCCTGTGTTTTGTGTCCTTGAATTTTTATGTTTTGCGGTTACTTCCATTCTATATCTTTACAACTTTTGGGCACTGTCTTGAACTTACAGACCTCTTTGTTGCAGTTATGTATTATGTTTATTAATGTTATTTTTGTTTTTTATTAGTGCTGTTAAAGGATTCGTTTTGATTAATCGCATCCAAAATAAATGTTTTTGTGTACATAATATATGTGACCCTGGATCACAGTCGCTGGGGTATATTTGTAGTAATAGGCAAAAATACATTGTATGGGTCAAAATGATTGATTTTTCTTTTTTGCCAAAAATCCTTAGGATAGTAAGTAAAGATCATGTTCTGTGAAGGTATTTAGTCAATTTCTTACCGAAATATATTAAAAGTTTTTTTTTTTTTTGTAATGTGCATTGATAAGATCTTCATTTGGACAACTTTAAAGGGGATTTTCTGATTTTTCTGTACCCTCAGATTCCAGAATTTCATATAGTTATACAGTATCTCGGTCAAATATTGCCCTATCCATCCAGATCATACATCAATGGGAATGTTATTTATTCAGCTTTCAGATCATATATATAAATCTTAATTTCGGAAAATTAACACTTACGACTGGTTTTGTTGTCCAGGGTCACATATATGAATGTACTGTTTATATTAGGGGTGGAACGATACGCGTAATCGTATTGAACCGTTCGGTACAAGGCTTTCGGTTCGTATGCATACGTATACATATGTAAATATAGCTCCATTGTTGTTCAAAGTAAAAGAAAAGGGGGGAAAAACAAGGTCATATTATGTTAGTTTTAATAAATAAAAATTTTATTTATAATTATTTTATTGTATTTTTGCCGTATCGAAAACATACCGAACCGTG
This sequence comes from Enteromius fasciolatus, assembly GCA_032361145.1. NCBI lineage: Eukaryota > Metazoa > Chordata > Actinopteri > Cypriniformes > Cyprinidae > Enteromius > Enteromius fasciolatus. The sequence continues at coordinate 11,359,469 of JAUMHR010000047.1, read as the reverse complement.
ACACCACTGTATCGAACCGAACCGTGATATTTGTGATCCGTTCCACCCCTAGTTTATATATACACACCCATGCATATATATACACATATAACTGTATATATGTTGTGTTTAAATATTAAAAATATATATATATGCTGTATATATAAATATATATATATATATATTAGGGGTGGGCATAGATTAATTTTTTTTATCTAGATTAAAATGGCTCATTTGAATTCTGCCAAAGGCATTCAAAATATGTGTGCTACCTAAATAAAGGCTAAAATTAAAGCCCTATTATATTTGGGATATCTGTGTTTCAGTACTGACATCCTAAAGGTGTAGGGGTGTGAATCTTGGTTTCACAATTCAATGCAATAAGATTATTATTAACACAATGGCCCAATTTCACAAACATGGCTTAGGTTAAACCAGGACTAGGCCTTTATTAAATTAAGATATTAATGCATCTTTTTACAAAATGTTAAGATACTGTATGTCAGAGCAAGATATTTTCAGTAGAAGCAGTTCACACATGCATTTTAGTCTGTGACTATCTTAGTCCTTGTCTGTGAAACCAGGAGAATATCACATTCTCCTTCAATATTACTGCACATGGTTACATTTTAAATCAAATTTATTTTGTGCAAAATTTACATTTTTTTTAAATCATTATAAACAGGCTACTCTTTTAAAACTATTACTTATTTTAAAAAGTGCTCTTTGAGTATACGAAAGTTTACAGAAATAGTTTTGAATTTTAAAAGTTGGATTTTTCTTTTTTTCCTCTGCATTATTGCTGCTGGATTATTACTGATGAGATCATTGACAGTGGCAGCTTTAACAGGCTGCATTCAGACTAATGCATGGATCTCTTTCGATATATCAGATGTTTTGCTCTGTTCTGAAAACATAACTGACATCAGTTTTGTATAAAAGCAATACAATAGCCGCAGCCGCAATCAGACGCTTCAGGACAAACACAACACTCACGTGACGCGCAAGTCTGTCAGTGCGCAGGGTCGTGCATCTAATACCAATGCATTCCAAACGGTATTTGAAGATCACGGACGACAGGTGATAAGAATCGAAGCTCACACATACACTAGTTGTTAAGAAAACTAGTCCCGTCCAAATAGAGCTACAGTGTAATTCAACTATTCATCCACGCTAAACTATCAAGGTGAAAGTCACCATAGCTTGCGTAGTATAGACACCCAACTTTGTGAAGATTAACGGCGATATTTTTTTTAGCGTGCGATAAGAGTCCGATAATGGCCCACCACTAATATATACACACACACACACACACACACGTATATTATGTAAACAAAAACTTTTTTTGTGTATAAGTACTAATTCTGATTATTAACTAGTTTTTTATTAGCCTTTATCAAGGACATATTATGTATGACCACATTTTATATACCTAATAACATTTATTATATTTAATGGTTTGTTAAAAATTAAGTGTGACTTAATTTGTTTCTATTTGTGACTTTTATATTAGTTGTTTCTAGAACAAAGACGAGAAATTAATACTTTTTGCATCAGTGGAATAAATTACACTATGAAATATAATTAAATCGAAAAAAAAAACTCTTGAAAGGTGGTGTGGTGAGTAAGCATTGAACTCAAAGTCTGAACTATATTTAGTGACGAACATGTGGTGTGTTTTTCACTCTCAGTAGAGTCATATGAAACTCAGTGGCTATTTGTGTTATCAGCAGCATTGGGTGCACATTAAATGACTCAGTATCAAAACAATTCTTTTCCACCAACTGTGTATCTACTTGTAGTTAGGGACTTTTTTGAGAGACCCGTCTCACCAGAAGACATAATTTCAATGGAAATAGGCAGGATGTGACTTTTAGTAACATAATGACACGCAAACTTTCTTATTTTCTGAGGAATTTTCTCACTAAAATCTTCCCAAAACTTCAAGGTGTTCCAGGTCCTAATTTGAAGTCGGTCCAAAGTCAGCACTGTGCCAAATTTCAGATGTATGCAAATTATTAGATCCCTTGTGATTTGCAGCTGTTTAAGAAGGATGGGGAAAAACTTGGCATGGTGTGTAGTGTGAATATCTAGTCCGGCAGAATGTGGCCATTGAGAGTGTAAAGTGTACGTCTATAGACCGTGGACATTTGGGGTATTTTTGCAGTGGCTTTAATGCATCTGAGAGGGATTTGCTGGGAGTGGGACGGTAGCATGTAGATGGACCAAACACTCCACTGCATTAATATTCATGCAGCGACGCATTTCAGCCGAGGAGAAATGGCGCACTTTCAAACAAACACGAGCCCCATCCATTATTCAAAGCCATTGGACCTGTGCTTATGCACTCCCACAATCACAACAAACACACGCGCATTTATGCTTGTCTCCTCTCGGGAATACTAGAGAAAAGCAAGGGTTTATGTGGAGATGGGCTTGAGTAAGACTACAGGACTAATGTGGGCTCTGCCAATGTGTCAAGAAATGTCAACGTGGGAATTTGATTTGAACAGCTTGACACCTCAGCAGTTGTTATGAGCTTGAGATATCCGTTTTTTCAAGAGAGAATTTAACAAAACAAGTCAACAACTAATTAAGATTAAGCAGAGAATTAATGTTACTTAGGATCATTATTAAATAATTACAATTTGGCATAAAGACAAAATAAGTTGACCGTGACCACTTTTTAAACGATTAAACCATTGTCTTCCATAAGTTTCTGTATCAGTACGCTTTTAAATGATTGCAATTATTTGTTCTTGTGTATATGTACAGTATATATATATATATATATATATATATATATATATATAAGTTGAAACACCCCTGGAAACGTGTCGTTTTGGATGATATCAGCATAAATCCTTAGCATTTTGATTACATAATAATGGCAATATATACATGTCTAAGTTGAGCTACAATGGGAGGAACTGGACTGTGTTGTCCGTGAGAAGTGTCCCATCGACGTGAATCATCTTTGGGCAATCCTTCAGGAGGCTTGGAGTAATATAATATATATAAGTCAATGTTTGAATAAACCGACCGCTCTGATGCTCAGATTATGCAGAACTTTAATAGCTGCAAATGCTGGACATTTTAATGGATCTTAATGAATGTGTATACTGTTTATGTAATAAAATATATTTTTATGGTTTGTGTTGACCCTTGTCGGTGCAAAATTATCACAAATAAAAAAAGGATTCATGCTAAAATTGGGCAAAACCTCACTTTTCTAGTGCATTTCCAAACTTTTGGAAGGCAGTATATATTTATATTATTTTTTGAAAGATGAATAAGCTTTCCATTAATGTATGGTTTGGTCGAAATACAATTATTTGAAATCTGGAATCTGAAGGTGCAAAAAAAAAATCTAAATAGTGAGAAAATCACCTTTAAAGTTATTTTTCCTAAATATCCTAATGTTTTTTGGCATTATTAAAATGATCATTTATCATCCATATATTTAATCCAAAACTCCTCCAGCGACTTAAGACTGGTTTTGTGGTCCAGGGTCACAGAGTTTTACAAAAGTGATTTCATATGTATAAAAAATATATTGAATGCAAGTAAAGTGTCCACTTCAAATACATTTAAATACCTGTTTCAAAAACCTTTGTGAAATAAAATGTCATTGGGGGGACTCTCCACCCAAAATACCCAGCGTAATACATCAGCCTACATGAGAAGCAAAGTCATAAGTAAAGCTTATTAGAAGAGGGAAATACTTTTCCACCATCTGCTGCTAGTGTAACTTATTCATGAATATTACTTAAACAAAATGATACAGAATAATGCAATATTCTCTCTCTTTTTGGCAAAATGTTATTCAGAGTTACAGACTAATTAAATATATAAAATAATATGTCATTATAGTTAATTTTACTGTATTTACTATAATATATATATATATATATATATATATATTTTTTTTTTTTTTTTTTTTTCAAGATATTGCTGACAAATGGGTATAACCTGTTGGTTTGAAGGATAGTAGCTAAAATAAAAAGATTTTACAATTATTACAAAATTGAATAGTATTTTAGGGCTACACTGTGATCTTTAAATAGAGTCTTTTAATATGTCATCAAATGATTTTTGTTCTAAATATACAAACTCAAATCTGTCAGGCATATCAACATTTAAATCAACAATAAATCTGAAAACATTCACACACACACACTCAAACTAATGTTTACTTTGTTTATCTAAATAAGAAAACTAACACAAAAAATAAAACGTTTTGTTGCATTTAAAAATAAACAAATGAATATAAATTTCCCCAAAGAGTGATTTTGCTAACTTTTTGTGACAAATTTGTCCCTGAAGTATAGCTAAGCAACCCACCCACACACACACACACACACACACATCTCTGCATGAGAATACAGCTCAGAGCCGGTGACTCATTGAACTGCAAGACCCAAATCAATTCACAACCCCACAGCACTTTACTAAACCCCTTGACTTCACTGCCAGAACCTGGTGAGACATGCAGGAACTCAAGAGAAAAAAAGCCAAGAGGGTCAAAAAAGGAAGATAGATGAACCAGTCATGAAGTTTGGACAAAGAGAACAGGAAAGGAAGAGAGGAAGTTGGAGGGTGGTCGGTCCCTTGCGTCTTTCTTAGTCTAATTAAAGCGTGAGTCAGAACTCGAGAGGCTGTTGGGCTTTAGTGAGCGTGGCTACTATAACATCTCTGTGTGGTAATTACCGTAACTATGTGCTATGACGGCACCCACGGGAAGAAAATGGCAGGACCGGAAAATAGTGGTGACGGAGGGCATCAGTAAGCCAGCTGAGCATGTGAAAGGTGGAAGGAAGTGCTTTGATTGTCCGTGAGAAGTCCCGTTCAAACGAAACAGGATGAGGCAGCTTTAATTACTTCATTACTTTGATTAGATGTTGTGATTTCTGTGGAATATGATACAAGGCTGATTTAATTATAGCGTGCAAAACATAGTCAAACCTTCTTGATACTTGGGTGTTGTGATGGGTGTGGTGAGAGATTGAACTTTTTTGGGAACATTTGTGCTTCCTTGTTTAACAATAAATGATAATAATAATAATAAAAACAGCAGTTATGTTCTGAAATTATTATTTTCTACATTTGTCATATTGCAGCCAAAACCAGATTATTATATATATATATATTTTTTTATTATTTATTTATTTATTTATTTATTTTGCTTAAAAATAAGAAAAAGCCTTAGGATCATATAAATATTGAATTTTTTTTCATTATTTTTCTAACATTATTCATCTGTAATTAGTGTAATGCATAGAAATTACATACATATATATATAATTAATTATGTGTAGTATTTATTTAATATGTATATACACACACACATACAGTATATATTTTGAAAATATTTATGTTTTTACTTTTATATATTCATATATACAAATATATTTAAAATATTAACAACTTATCTTCTTAAATATACACACACAGTAAACATATATATTATGGAACTTTTATTTTGGATGTGATTACTCACAATTAATCATTTGACAGCAGTAATATACATTTTTATTAACATTTAAATGTCATCACTAGTAATCAGTACTTTATACTAATATTTGTATATAAAGTGCATATGCAAGATCTGAATAAGAATATAAAAAATGTCATCTTATATGCCATCAAGTCTGATGACAAGTAATAACACCTTCCCTTAATAAGCTACAGTAAGGTATATCATTCATACCCAATTTTAAGGTTTGGAGATTGTTCAGATTCCTAATTCTTAACTCTTAGCTCTTAGACAAACAGTTCCTGGTTGTTTGTCTAAGTTTTACTGTGGGATCTGCCTAAAACCTTCTAAAAGTGTGACTAATTAAAAAATAGCCCACAATATTAATTGAAACTTACCAGACAAACAGTGCCATTATGGCACAACTGATTTCAGTTACCCGAGGGCTGTATTGATATTCATAAGCTCTGAGAAACTCTGCTTATGAGGAGGTGGTAAAAAGAGGGCTGCTCTGTGAATGAATGTCAGGCACTTAAAAGTTAGCTCAGTGACTTTAAGACTTGGAGGACGGGCTTGTGATGAATATGAATGATGGTAAGGCAAAGAAAACATCCTAAAGAACAGAATCTTTTATCTGCTTGCTTCTGAGAAGGTAGTCTCGGACTCGAGACCATGCCCACAGCGAGTTCAAAGACCCTCAGATGCGGATTGCACCAAAAAATGGCACGAGCTGGCTAAAGTTGCAAGCTCTAATCTGATTGGCTGGTTTCTACAAAGTTGCCAAGAGCGTTACGCAGAACTTTTGAAAACGTAGTGTGAGCCAATGTAAAAGTTATCTAGAGAGGCATTCAAATAAAGAAATGGCCTTTGTCGTTTACGGAAGATAAGTGCGAATTCTGGCTTGATGCTTTGGTTTTAAACCATGCTCACGGCCAATTTATGTGTATTTTACGAGGTGGCAAATTTGTACAAATTCGTACGGCTTTACTCAAACGATTTCATTACAAATTCCTGACACCTTGTAAAATATGTACGTATGCTTTTTGACAAAATGTACGAATTCGCACAACCTCGCTTAAATGTGTTCATGAATTTGTGCATATTTTGAAATCAAATTATTACCAATCGATTAGGGGTGGCACGGTTCATGAAAAAAACCCGAACCGTTCGGTACGGTTGTCTCGGTTCGGTGCATGCATGCGTCGCACGGTTCGACGGTTCATGACATGCGCAAT
>JAUMHR010000047.1:11334641-11344654 GCA_032361145.1 Enteromius fasciolatus | reverse complement strand
TTTCTTATTAAATTACTGAGCATTTCTAAGTCCTTTCGTCCTTGCCTGGTGTCTGTCCTCCAACACTACACGGACTTTACTTTACGTCTAGTCGTCACAGTAACCTTTCAAATCATTCTAATATGCTGATTTGGTGCTCAAGAGTTTGACTTATTATTATCAGTGTTGAAAAATATTGTTTTTGGAAACCATGATTTTTGATTTCGGAAAAGTTTACTGTAGTTATCCCCACACTTAGAGTAATATTAGATTTATGTCAGAGTCTTCGCAAATAAGAAAACAATAATAAAGCACAAGTAATAGCAAATTTGGTAAATATTAGTGCTGCCAAGTGATTAATTGCGATTATTCACATTCAAAAATAAAAGTTTTGTTTACATAATATATGTGTGTGCACTTTATACAGTTGTGTATAAATTATGTATATATATTATATTATACACAAACATGCATGTATATATTTAAGATGAAATGTTATGTTTATGTATGTAAATGTATTTCTAAATAAATAATATTAACATATGTGCATGTGAATATTTTCTAAATATATGTGTGTGTGTGTGTATGTGTGTGTGTGTGTATTTATATATACATAGTAAAGTACACACAGCGTATATTATGTAAACCAAAACTTTTATTTCAGATTCGATAAATCGCAATACATTTAATATTATTAAGTGTAAATATATTCAGTTAATATCTTAAAATGACTTTTTCCTCAAATATTTTGCAGACCAATGTGATGCTTAGCAGATGTAAGCTGTGTACTTGTTGTTGTACAGAAACATTTGCATGAAGTTATCCTCTTAGTGTTTGGAATGATTTGAGGCTTTGTAAATAGTAACAGAATTTGTAGTTTTAGTGACTTCCCTTTCACTTCTTTAAAAGATCACGACACAATACTTGCATAACATTACTAATAAACTACTTCAAATTTACATTAAGGAAAGACAATTTAAGAACAGCTGAAGGGTGTGTGTGTGTGTGTGTGTGTGTGCATGTGTGTGTTAAGCCCCTGTCTTGCAGGTGCAGCTCCAGTAGTGTCTGGCTGTATGAGTGAGCGCAGCTCTCTGTAATGCTAATAAGAACATCAGACAGGCTGATCACCCCCCCGCCTGCTCTCCACACAGGAGCTTCTCACACCACTGCACACACAGCTGAACCACTGAGACACTGAGAGAGAGAGAAAGAAGCTTGAATTCAACTGAGAAAGGAGAGATAAAGGCAGACGAGAGGAGATTTGAATGACTGAACTGAGTGGGAGAGAGGAAGAGAGAAAGCTAGAAAAACAGGAATGAAATGTAAAGACAAAACAAGATTAATAAAACATAAATAAAAACACTTGATATGAACTTTTTAATACTTATAGTTATGAGCGTGTGAGATATGCTGCTGCTGGATGAATAGGCATGCTTAAAGCCAGTAGAGCTCTAGACAGGTGGAGATGGTGGAGGTGGAGGGTTTCGGAGAAATTCTGATAGTATGCTATAGGACCAGCTAACAGCAAACACTGAACCAGGCTATTAATGTTCTCAACAGCTTGTGCTATGTAGCAAATGATTGGGAGCAGATTGCAAGTAAATGACTTATTAGCCTTTGTCATGTCGAGTTTAATGACTGAACTAGGCATTTAACCCTAGATGGTAATGGCATTTTTAAATAATTTCTGTTTCTTTTTGAGCTATTCGCTAGAAATATTGAATGTTAATATATATTGAATATATATGGGCTAAATTAACCACCTTCAACGGGTGGAAAAGTGAACAAAGGCCAAAGACAAAACCCTGAGATCTTGGAGCATGTTGTGAAAGTGGGTAGTTGAACAACATGATACTGACTTGCTCCTGCAGGCCTCTGTGGTGCCCTCAGCAGGATACTTGACTCGGAAGTCAAGATCTCTCACAGTCAACAACACGAGCGGCCCTGGAGAGCAGCCACGGTCAGAGGGGCACTTATGCACCGCCAAGTATTCTTGACTATCGGAGGAAAGGAGAGGTGAGGGGTAAAGAGTGAGGCGGAGGACGGAGTAAAATAAAAAGAGGGAGGAAGCAGGAAAGAGAGGAAGAGTGGAGTTTCTGCAGTGGGACATTGAGGCACTAGATTAAGTGCCACTTTTGTGAATAGGGTAGACAAATAGACTGAAACTCTTAAAAATGAAGGGTCTTTAATGAATATGAAAAAGATCAGAAAAGTAAGATGGTTAACCTTTAGAAAATGTATTTTATAGTAAGTGATTATATTATGCTGTTTTAATTCACATTTATTGCAAAGACTTGCAGTTATGTTTAAATTTACTATACATTTTTTGTGGTTATGTTTCACACACTTAACACCGCATCTTAAATAAAAAATGTATTAAAACTATATATATATATATATATATATATATATATATATGAGTTAGGGCTGTCAAAAATAACGCAAAATAACGCGTTAACGACGTAAAAAAATTTTTGTCGTTGATTACGTCAATTTATTTAATGCATTTCAAACATGCACAGTGTGATAAATTATTTGTCAGGAAAGTGGGGCAACAATTACCTTGGAGTAATTGCACATTGCATCAGTGACATATGAGAACTGAAGTCTTTTACGCAGACTATAATAAAACTGAGGAGCGTCATTTTGCGGAGGCTTGTAAAGAACTGTCCCTGTCTGTTCCACGTAACGTTAAGTGGGACATCGAGGGCAAAACGACAACCATTGGGATGTAAGCGGCGCGTATGCAGAGCAGGAGCAGCGCGCTCCGATTGCGCTAACAAATGCCTCTAGTTTTAGTGATTTGTTTTTGTGTATTTTATTTTTCATATGGTGAGTGTGAAACACGAAACGCAATCAATTACACGATTTTATGGTATAATGTGTTACTTTTCATATTAACCGTGCTGGTTTAGATCAAGAACAACGCACTTTATTCAGCTAAGCGGTGCAGCAAAAATAGACTCGGCGCCAAAACCATCGCGGCACTGCTATGCGGTTGAATGGTAGAGCAAATGCAGTCAGCATGACAATCTGAGGAAAAACATAGTTCTAGTGTATGTTGTTGTTGTTTTTTTAAGATTTGTACTATTTTTGTTGTGAGGTAAAATCTAGAAAGAAACAGGGTTGCATATACAATTCTAGACACCAGAGTCAAAAGTAGTTAAAATAATGTTTTTAAAATGATTTATATTATTATTTATATTATATTATTGTATGTTATTTATATTATTTTGAAGTACAAACAAAGATACATTTTTAGGCCAAAACTTCTGAGGTGAGACAGAGCAAAATCACAATTTTACAGATTTTTATATATTATAATGGACTGTTTCCTACTGTATGGTTCGACATGGTAAAAATGTAGAAAAAAAAATAACATACAAATAAGAAAAATGTATCTTAATTCGTAGAGTTGCGAATAACACGAGAGAGGTTTATCTTCAATGTTAGGAGTGTTTTTTTTTCACATCACACTATAGGACACATTCATATGTCAACTACCCATGTAATTGAAGCTAGCTAGAATTGCATACTAGATTAATATTATGTTCGATAATCGTTTATTTAAACGTATCCATTAGCCAAAAAAAGTGCCTTTTTGTGGAAGGTTCCAGCCTTAGATGCCCTTTGATATTTTAACCAGTCATTTCAAAGCCTGAATCTTATGTTAAATTTGTGTTGTATAGCAGGAATAATATTTAAAAATATGAATAATTGATTTGAATGAAATGCAGAGGTAAATTTCTGCCCACCTTTCACAGGCTGCATTTGGATAGCTGAATAGAGTCTCTTTCTCTGAGGTGTGAAATGAGATGGAGAATTAGACGAATGGATGTGAGTGTTTCTTTTTTTCAATTCTCTCTGAAAGAGCTCATCTGCTCACGGAGTCATATGTTCTTTTTTTCATGTGAGAGAGTTTAAGTGGAAGATAAATCAGCTCTTGCCCTTGTGTGTCAAGCGTAAAGATGAAGAGTGTGTGTTACTGTGTAGTCATCTGTGCTTATCTTCACTGCCTTTTGTTTTCAACTCTATTTGTTTTCTAAATTATGATGCTTTGTCTTGATATCATGTATATCTCTACATTCAGACAGAATTTACATTCCTTGTAAACATGAGCTCATGTTTGATTCAGAGTTCATATTGGCTTATTGGTTTTTCATACCACACAAACGTAAATTGGCATTTAAAAGAAAATGTTAACAACAAAAAAAACGTTATTTTGAGACTAAGTTAGCAGCTCTTTTGGGAACTCCTTCCAATTTCTCTTTGAACTGAATGATTTATTTGTGAATGATTCCGATTCTCAAGTTTGATTCAATCCACTCACAGCAGCTTTTCAGTTAATAGCTCATTGGAGGAGTAGTTATCATGTGACATTAGAAGATTTGAAATATAGTGTGTAATCATATTGACAACACTCAAAGTAAAGCATATACTGTGTAATATATTAAATCTGAAAGTATATGTCCATTAAATGAGCAATGATCAAAACGTACACAACCTGCTACTGTCCATGCCTTCTGTCCTCTGTTAAAAAGCTCTCATTGGTTTACGTTACAAGCTCTCAAGATTTCATTGTGCTGTTTGCCAATATAAATATCAGGAACTGTACCAAATTTCACACGTGAAGAGAATTGAGATGTTAAATATGAACATTGCTTTGGAAATCAATTTATGTTTATGTTTATGACGTCTATGACGTGCTTAAGACGTCTAACAGCAGATGGCTTCTTGGATCGGTAATCTACTGCTTTTCCTGCAGTTTCCCGGTTCCAGTTGCGCTCTGTCAAATTTCAACCACTGAATTTTCAGAAGCTAATTTGTAAATTGAAGTAAAACTAACCGAAAGTTGCTGGAATTATTAAACAAATTGAATATTTTGAAAATGAACATTGTGAGGTGAATATTGATTACTGAATTTTAACCATGAAAAGTTTGTGAAATGTTTCCGTTTGAAATATTCTCTACGTAAATATACAACCATGTTAAAATGCAGCGCATAAAAATGCAAGCCATGAAAACAAAATGCATTAAAACGCAAGCACTGTTAATTGCAATGGGTTTTTTTCATTTTCAGCCCTGTCAGTAAAACAAACCAGGTTTATGTCGGGACACACTTTTGGTTTGAAGGCTATCCTGGCCAAGAACCAAACATTTAGACAGAAATGAGCAAGCTTGGATCTTGTTGTCTGTCCGTTTATACCCAGTGAATACCAATTATGTAAATTATGTAGAACACTTGACAGTTCTATTATCTTATTCTTTCTGTCTCAAATTTATCTTGCAGTTTTAGTCCCTTTGCGCTGTTATTTCACAGTTTCAGCTATAAATGCTTTATTATGTCACACTTCAATCTAGCCCACTTAAGAATAATTTAATCACTTTATGTGCACATAAAAATGGCACTGTTCACAGAAATTTCCAATGCATACCTATGGGAGTTTCTTAAAAGCTTTTCTGAAAAAAAAACCAACCAAGGGGGCAGAGCTTAGCAAACGGTCAATTGTTAAAGATTTGAAAGTTATTATTACCCTCCCTGTGAGAATTTAATTCGTTATAAGCTTTAAAGGCCATTGTAAATTTGGCTTAAAAGGCTTAAAAAGCCACCTGTTTAGCAATCGACTCAACACTGCCAATTAAAACCTTACTGAAATTATGCTAATTGATTCTAAAGGATTCAAGTAAAACTCATCTGCATGTCCTGTTGGGTAGTTTCTGCATTTTTTAGCTTTAGCTCTCTTGATTCTTTCGAACTCAATTCATTTTGCAGACACTGTAATCCTGTCATAATGCAAATTTTTGTGGCTACTCCTAACCAAGATAAATTGTTTCAGAGTCATTTTAATCTAGACTGAATAGAGCTTAAGTGCAAATACATAAAACAAGCGCTTTACTTATATCGGGCGATTATGCTTGACTTGGTGCCTGAAGTGTTCGGCAGAGACATGTGCCTGTTGTTTTAGTGATTTTATGCTAGCTCGGTTTTATGTATGTGTGCATACATTTAACCTCAGGGGACGTGACGATATGCGACTCATTTCTTTTCTTGCTGGTCAAAAGAAAAAAAAAATGGCTGATGCTCAAATACACAGACTGAGCCCTTTGTTTTTAAATAATCTGTTCTATTAAAGGAACAGTTCACCCATAAATTCTGTCTTCATTTACTCACCCAAACCTGTGAAACACAAAAGGAGATATTTTGAATGTCGTACAGGTTGTTCTTTTTTAAAGTTGGTATGCATTTGGTTTAGATTTGGTTGGTAGCTAACTGATATTTTTAAAAAGTCAATGCTAGTACAGGTGGTTTAAGAATAAGTATTGTCTGATTTAATGAACATTTTAAATTGGTTAAATAGAATATTGTTGCTATTATGGTAAACTGTTTGTGATTTTACTCATTTGTAAGTCCTTTTGGGGGGAAAAGCATGTGTTAATTTAATAAATGTAACGGCTCACTGGAGGGGAAGATTAGACTGAATAATGATGTACATTTATGTGTATTTCTTACACAGTGCTGTAATGCATGTGTCTGTTTCGAGTCAGATGCAATATTTTAAAGTAATTCTGATGTTCTCATGATTCATTTTGTAGTTTGGGATTTATAGAAATAAAGAAAAAATCCACAATTAGATGTCAGATTAAAAAAAACTCCACTTATAAGCGCAAACACGCACTATAGACCTTAGTCAGGTTTGCACTAGATTTATTATTATTATTTTTTTTTAAATACTGAACATATTTTTAAAACACTAGGCATCATACGCTACACAAGTGAGTAACTCGTGGTTTTGAGGACATGCAAAAAGCAGCAGGAGGGCAGGAAGGGCTCCATAGGAATCAGTAGCAGAAACTGTTTATGGTTGTTTATGGATGTTCAAATCGGTCAAACCGAGAAAATACAAGGAGCTTTTATTGTGTAGGAAAATTTGTTGCTCAAAAGGAGTAAAAAATCAAGAAATTGACTGAAAAACGCAGAAAAAAGTGGCTTGTAAGCTGGCGTCTGTGGTTGGGAGGAGGCGAGTCATATAATACTGGTTTGTGCAAATGGTTAATTAATATAAGATATAATAATAATACGTTAAAATATTAATAAAGAAATATATTAAGATACAGGGTAACACAGTCATAAATCTTTACTGATTATAAAGGAACATGCAAGATTGCGATCGAGCGTCAGCTTTTTAGGTATTACATGGAAGCGCTATTTGCTCACTTTCTATACTATAATCAGTTCAGGATTGAAATAAAAGTTGTTTTATGTGCTGTTAACAGGACCCATGGCCACAAACCCTGTATGCAGCAAAAGTTTCAGGAGTAATATATCCCGCCGCATACCTCATGTAAATACAGCATTCTCTTTTGAAATACCTTGTATTGAAATACCAGGGTAATTTTAACCTGTATCCAGCACCTCAATAGCAGACAAGTATTTAAATTTAGTTTAAAATAGCTCCACTTCATAATATAATGATTTTAATAATAATAACAATGAATACTTTCTTATTTACATCGTGTCTATGTGTGGCGATTAGCATTTAGTGTATTCTGACTGTCTTGAGAGTTGGCAGCACTGGATTATCTATCTGTGTTAACATCGTAATATACAGTATTATTACATCTTATATTAATCTTTTTTACAGATAACTACCTGACTCGGCTTCTCCTGGCCCCTGACGCCAGTCACTTTGTCCTGTGTTTTTCAGTCAATTTCTTGATTTTTCACTCCTTTTTTTTCCCTACACAATAACAGCTCCTTGTGTTTTCTCGCTTTGACCGATTTGAACATTCATAAACAATGCAAAACACATTTTGCACATTCCTATGAAGAAAAATCTCTTCCTGTCTCCCAGCTGCATTTCGCGCCACAGCAATGACGTCATGTGCAAACAACCAATAAATCGAAGTCTGTAACCATGATGCACTACCTGATATTTTTATGTAATCTGTCAGCTTTAATCTGGTTCTCAAATTCTCAATTAGCGTCAACTTGTTCAGACTAGGGCTGCACGATTTTGAGAAAAAACCTAATTGCGGTTTTTCTGACAAATATTGCGATTACGATGCGATTTTCGATTATTTTTGCGTTCGATACTTTTAAGTGCTAAAAACAGCTAAAGTACCACCCTTCTTGTTAACCTAGTGCTCCCCCGCTGCCTATACCACCACCGAAGAAGTGCCTTCGGCCATTTCTGCGCAGTTAGTTATAACTAAAACACCGAGCAGGATCACGATGCCGGCTCAGCGATGGACGATGGCATCGTCTATCGACTCAACCCTAGTTTCCATTGCCATTTCTAATTGGCCAGCAAGCCAGGAACGCGAGATTCGACCATTTTGATTGGCTAATAGGTTTGTCGGGGGAAAAAACCTCACACTCCTGAGGTTAGGTTATCGCGGGAGTTAAAACCTCAATATCGATGCGATAAAGGTTAATCGTGCAGCCCTAGTTCAGACTGGAAAATTTGGAGGAAATCGGGACCAAAATCACTTCAATGACGCACTGACTGTTCAGCAGACAAAACTGGAGGAACAAACAAAAAGAATAAAAAAAATTGTTTGTTGTTCAGTTTTGAAAAAATGATGTAATCTACGACTTTTACACAGTATGTGCTAAATCAATGTGGCATCTAACCTCATTAAGTTTTATTAGATGCCAATATTACAGCTGCAATGATTATACAACCTGTAAACAAACTTATTTGCAAGGTGCACATTTACATTGATAAGAAATAGTTATAAAACGGATAGTTCTTATCCCTGATTCTGATTGGTTGAGCCGTGTTCAAAGCTATTGTCGTGTTAAAGTTATCAAACCCATTCACTTTCATTTTAGATAATGATCTTCAATGTTCTTCTGAAGAAATGAAGTCATCTACTTCTAAAGGTGAATAAATTGGTTGAGCAATTAAGCTACTTTTAAAACCTTTTTTGCTTTGTGCAGTGATTTATTGGCTGAGCAATTCATTCATTCCCTTCACAAAAGTCACACTTTTGTTCAGAATTTAAAAAAAAAAGAAGATTTTTTATTTATCTGGAAGATGGCTGCTTTGGTTCAAGGCTCGGAGCGCTCTGTTTGAAGAATTGCTCAAATACCGGAGACAAAGAGAATGGAAATATACTTGTGTAACCAATGCCGTGGTAGAAAAGTATGCGGTCACCTTTGAGCACTCTATTGATACCTGGTAGCATTTCAAAAAATACTCTTCATCTTATGAAAAGCAAGCGTCTTACAGGTGTCTAAGTTATCTGCTGTTCGTTAATCTATGGGATTCTCTTTTGAAGAGGGATTACTCATGAAGGTTCTGGGTAAGACTACGTTACTTGACCCCATTAATTGGTGTGTAGATAAAAGCCTTACACTGTTATTTCCTTTCATCTGTCTTTCTATTTCTATTTTAAAGGCAAAGTTTAAAGTAGTTCACACTCTAGCATTTATAAGGCTGAACATACTTTGATGTGTCTGCCCTCTTCTTCTTCTGTTTTCTTCGTTTTTAGCGTTTTGTCTTGCTGAAATCCGGACTGAGGTAGTTAACCTTTACAGCAACACAGTGTCCCCTGCTACTGTACATCTCATTAAAAGAGCTGTGCTTTCTTAAATGCCATAGTATTTTACTGTCATTAATGAGCACTGTGAGTGTGTGTGACAGTGTTTGCTTACTGGCTCAATGTTCCGCAATTTAAATATCATCTGTCAGGTAAAGAACTGAATGTCTAAGCATCCCTTAATAATGTTAACAGTTACATTGAGCGTGAATGGTGTTGTAACGATGGAGTCAGAGGCGTGTGGATCCAAGTGCAGTATTTATTCAGAGTCAGGCATGCAGGGTCAATAACAGCGTCAGGAACCACACAGACAATCCAGAATCATAAACGATATACCAGGCAGTCGTGGCAGGCAGCAAACAATCAGGAACAGACTGAGATCAGCACACAGGAAAGCAAGACACAGAAAGGAAACGCTCAGAAATGTAACCGGGGTCAATACAAGGCTTCGCATGTGGTGAATGTGACTTAAATAGTCCTCCTGATAG
>JAUMHR010000047.1:11310956-11334541 GCA_032361145.1 Enteromius fasciolatus | reverse complement strand
GTGTGTGTGCAATCAGTTCCTAGGTGTGAGATGTCATGGGAAATGGAACATAAACTGAATGTAAAAATGAAGATGTTTTAAATAATACTGTACCGGACAAATTTGTGTACGTCCATTAAGTGTACATTTAACGGATGCTTCAGAAAGTTTTTCCTATAGAAGTTGAAATCAAAAATCTTGGCCAATCTGGTTGGGATGGTCTGTAATTCTGGACTTCAGTTGGAAAACCAGTTGACTGACTGAGTAGACCAACAGAACACTGAAGTTTGCCAGTTACAAGTGCCCAAATCTCCTCTAAAACCAATAGAACAGACCAGACTTGGACACAATGGGAGACCACTGGTTAAGTAGCCTGGCTCGTTTCTCATTGGTTCCCACTTTTTTGGGAACAGAAATGTTCTAAAACGGCAGCTCTGCCAGACTGACTTTGCTCGCGAAATTGAATGTACTGTAGCGTCACAGGAAGTATGGGTGGGCCCATGCTACTGGTTAAGCTAATTTCTTTCAAAAGAACCTCAAAGACTATTGTGGCGCTACCATGGAACATTTCCAAAGACCATCATTGTACAATGGTATTTTTGAAATGTGGATACACACATACTTTGAGTAAACTGAAAATTAGACAAATTCACAATGTGTGGTGTATGTGTGTGTGTGTACGGTGCTCGCGCTAATAGCACACATATACATAATACTGTATTTGTCTGCTGTATTCAAAGTCCTGATAGATTTTGCAGTGGATAAGCTGTAATTCTTTTCTGTTTCCCACCAACTTTCATGCTAAGCCCTGTGACTACTACTTGGATTCCTTTCCCAGAGGCAGGCCTGTTCTTCTCAGATAGGCAGAAACAGGAGAAAAGTTTTGTAAGACTAAATTTCAGCTCGGACCCACAGCAGAAGTGACTTTGAATGCAGTAAGTGAAGGGCCTCAGTGCAGAGGAAACTAGTCCTCTAGAATTCACGATAAAATGGAAGTTTTGTGGCATAATCATAGAAGACTTTATTATGTAACATGCATAAGAGCTACTGCACAGGAGTAAATGGGTCAATGACATTGTTTTATTAATTAATTATTGTACTTTTTTAATTAATGGTGATGTATTTAAAGGGATGAAGTTCATATTGTGAGGGCAGTGCAATTTCTGTGATCCAATATGTAAAATGCAAACACAAAAAAATTTCGACCTTTAAGAATCTATGACAATATATGACAAAATTCCAAAAAATGTATACAATAAATAAAGTACTGTATAAATAAATACAATAAAGCTAAAATAACTGGTGTCAATCCATTAAAAAAAAATTATGAGGCAAAGTTCCATTATGTGATCATTATAAATATATGTATATTAAAAAAATATACAGTATGTATGGATATATTCAAGGGTGTTAAGGGGAAAGAAAATTTGTTATTAGTTAATACACAACTTGGTCACATCACATTACATATAAAATTGATAAAATGTGGTTAAATTGTGTAATAATAATAATAATAATAATAAATAAATAAATAAAAATTAATTATGTAACCAAAAATCTTCTCACATACACTCTCACATGCATTTTAACTATATTATAAATATAGTTATAATATTATAATATATAGTTATATAATGTTCTTTTCTTTATTTTGCAGTTTTATTTGACAATGACCCAAATAATAAACTTCTGCATTGTTGGTCACACAAAACAAGCATATGACTTCAAAAATATTTCATATGGACTATGTTATGGTCATTATTATATCTTTACATTTCCATTTTAATTATATGCAAAAGAGCAGCATGAACATTCTGCAAAATGTTGTGTTCCACAGAATAAAGTCACATAGAAAATGACATAATGATAAATAAATGCAAAAATGTTTACATTTGAGTGAACTATCCATTTAAACCCGCACAATCTCTCACGCACACATTTCATTTCATTCAGAATGTCTTGCTTCATTCTCTGAGGAGATGCAATGAAAAATGAGCACACACTCTCAAACTACACCATTAGTCCAGAAAATCTCACTCACAGCTGATGTATGTGTGTGAGTGTGTGTGGCGATGTGATTTGTCCCTAGAAAAGAGAGATAGAGTAAAGTGGAGTGACAGTGAGAAGAGTCTTCCTGTCACTGAGGCCCTCTGGGAAATGTGGAGTTGGACTGTGTGTTGATGCATCCAAATATGTCACCTGTCAAATCTTGCCCAGTGCAACGTCTTTACACAAATGGCCTGGGCTGTTTAGACCGTGGACGAGTGTGCTCTTGATTTGGCGCGATTGTCTTTTTGAAGAGCCTTCAATAACAGAACATTCGGAGAACTTTCATTATCCTGGGAGACCGTTCCTGTCACATCCATTTGGCTTTAAAGTGCTTTTGTGCATTGGTTTCCGACTTGCATGGCTTTCTAATTTCTATTTGAATGTATTTTATTATATAATTTATTCTTGCAATAACAGAACTGAATTTGGTATTAAATGATTTTGTTAATGTACCTGCTAAAGATTGAATCGCTCTAACACAACATCTTCCTCTTAGTTGGGCCACCTGGAATCCAACCCTTTTGTAAAAGCTAACTGCTATTCTGCCTGCTTTACCTTCTCCTATGGATAAGTCTTAATAGAGCTTGACATTCCTCATTTGACATTGAATATAATGCCCCATGGACCTGCTATTATGTTATTTATCCAGAGATTAAGTGCATTTATTACAGGTTAATTCCCCCAATGCAACCTGGGATTAAGTGGCCCGCTCCAGGGGTAGATGGCGATTGGGGATCCCAGTCCACCCTCATTATTAGCCTATTAGTGTTAATTGCGAACCAGTGGACTCTGACTGTGCCTATGTGTCAAGTGTTACATACAGATTCACACATACAGAGCACAATTTTTTCCACATTCTGTGTCAAGTTAACATAAAACGCGAAAATAAATAAAATGTAATATCATTTGCGTTAATTCCGCCATTCATTGTGCATACTGTAAAGTTTACGGCTGCATTTTTCAACAGCCAAAATTATCCTTCCTTTCATTCGAGCTAAAAACAGGAAACATTAAAAATGTAATCATTAAAGTCCTCAAAAGCATTGGAGCAAGTAAACACAAACTTCAAGCAACTTCCGCACACGCACAGACGCGCGAAGGCAGACAGCATTCTGTTTTTCACCCCAATAAATCTGTTGGTTGCGTACGGTCTGTGTGTGTGTGTTCGTGTGAAGATGCTGTTGTCAGGAGGGAGTCTGTGTCCCCTGTACTCTGAGCTCTGTGTGCACACGATAAGGAGCCTCCATTACCTCGACACAACAGCCAGGCAGGTAAACACCCTCCATACCCTCCTGCACTTATCTCCAGTTTACACACACACACACACATGCAGGTTTCTTTAACACACTCGGTAAGGTGATTTGTTATTATGTGCATTGTATGACGATGAGGCCATAAGACTACCGAGCATGTTTGTGGCAAACTCTTTTTCAAGTATAAATTACCTACATATATGCAGTGTTCATTTTTAATGCTTGTCTTCGGGTTTTATCAGAGTTGCGAAACATTTTTTAGGGTATAAGATCATTTTAAAAAACGTCATGTCGAGTGAGTTTCTTTCTTATGTTGAACATAGAAGATATATTGAAGGGTTTTTTGGTCCCTATTGACTTCTGTTGTGGGGAAAGAAATACTGTGGAAGTCAATAGGGCCTAACAACTGTTAAATTACCAGCATTCTTCAAATTATCCTAGTTTTTGTTCTACATAAGCAAGAAATTCATAGAGGTTTGGAGTAACTCATATATAGGGCGTGAGTAACATTTTCATTTCAAGGCAAAAAAAACAGTAACAGATTTTATTTAGGCTTTTATTCACATATGAGCAAATCGTACAAGGAACACATCAAATATGGTAAACAAACTCAAAAGTGAAGCCTAAATTAAATTCTACACGTACAATCGAAATACAATAAAAAGAAACACTGGCATTACTACTGTATCTTGGTGTGTTATTAAACATATTTGCACAAATTTAACAAACGCAATGCAGAAATAAAACCAAATCACACAAGAAGCTACACAACTAGGTGCTCTTTTGGCACATTGTAACACGTGCTAGCTTGTTTATACAATATTTAAAGGTATAGTTCACTCAAAAACGAAAATTATCCTTGCTGCATCCAAAATCGCATACTGGTTAAGTAGGTACTACATTTAAAGTTGAACGTACTACCCGACCGTTAAAACAGTATGTTCTATATAGTATGAATGGGGGTAGTATGAATTCGGATTTACTACATCCGCCATATTGATGTTGTCACGTGTCATTCGTCGCCACAACAGTTCGACAATTTAATCTTTCAATAAGTCATCCGTTTATTTAGATTGTGTTAAAAAAGTGTAATTTAATCACAATAAACAATGTTTTTTTTCCTGAGGTACAGTACACTTGAAATTAGCCGCGTCTCAACTTTCCGGCATTTTTAGAAAATGATGCATCCTCTCCCGGAGCCTTATGGGATAGGAAAGCGTCCAAGCGTCCTGCTATAGAATTCGGCCGGAAGCAGAAGGTCATCCGGGTACTTCTCGCCTACTGAATTTCAAATGATATGAATTCGGATATACAGTACTACTCGCCTTGCATGCTGTTTTTCACGTGCTATATAGAAGTGAAGTAAGCGATTTCGGATGCAGGGCCTGTCTTTTACTCACCTTTGAAGCATCTTAGGTGTCTGTGACCTAATCGGAGTTATAATAAAAATTGTCCAGACCTCTCCAAGCCTTTGAAAGGGTTTAAACGGATGATAGCCATTACGCTTCGGAAGACATGAAATAATGTGCGCGTATTCGTAATAAAATGTCCCTCATACTGCTCCGGGTGGTAAATAAAGTCCTCGTGTAGCGAATCCATACATTTTTGTACAATAAATATCCATATTTCAAACCTAATAAGCACTTTTCTCATATGTAACGGAAGCATGATGATTTTGCTACACTAACTATTTGTAGTGTACAAATGGTAATCAACACACCATGATTGCTAAACTTTTTAAAATAAAAACCATAGTTCATTTTTAGAAGGTGGCCCTGTTATGGATTCTAAAATCTGAAAGTGCACCATGTATAAAGTTATTGTCTCCCAAAAGAAAGTCGACTTTGATGACTAGAATGATTAGTTTTTAAAATAAATTGCAAGTCTTTTCATGTTGACTTCAGTAACGCTGTACACAAAGCAGCACTGCACTCACAAACACTGCTTTATCAGGCATTGCATGCGCGATGACATGAAAAACAATGAGACCAGTCGATAAATCACCACAGATTAGCATCACACAAAGGAGGGGTTTGGAAAAATGAATCATTGAGTGAATCATGAGTCATTGTGCAAGTAAAGTACAAATAAAGGCATATTATAAGGCAATGAAGTTGTTAGGAACTCGCAAAAGCAAAATATGAAACTTTCATAACCCATAATAGGGGCACTTTAAGGGTAGACATACTGGATGCCAAAACAATGCCAGTGCTAACATCTAAAAACTAAAGTTTGTCACACTAATAGCTTGTTTGTGTTAATTTATCATGCCAGCCCAAGGTTTTCGTAAAAATACAGATCGTGTAGCACAATAGTAGTTAACCACAAAATATCAAGATAAATGGCATGGGGTTGTTGCTGCTTTACTTACTGCAAGACGTTATTAAAGCATGGCGGGTGGGTAGCTATTTTGTTTTGAAAAATCTTTTTTTCAAAAGCCATTTCTTGCAAAAGCTATTTATGCAGGCCGAGACAAGGTCAAACGCTATAGATCCATAAATACAAAGTGATGTATTCATTTTGTCTCCAAACCCTTGTGAATTTAAATACAGTGGCAGTGGACATCAATGCAGAAATCATTCGCCGTTGTGTTTGAGATGTATGGCACATGTTTCATGAATACATTACACAGAGCACTTGATGCTTAATCTGATTTTCATACATAGTCCTGATGTTTGCATTTCAGCACAAACTGAATATCACAGGGGGAAGAGGAAATGGTTCATGCTGCGTTTTGTTTTTGTAGTGCTCTTCTTCATTAGAGGCAAAAGCGGGTATTATCAGAGGTGATCATATTAGCTTAATTGAAGAAGAGTTTCATAACTGTAGTGGCATATAATCAGGACCTTATTGCCTGGCAGGGGTTTTAACTGTGCCATGCTGGATCACCCAAGCCCATAAAAAGCATGATTAAGCACAGCAGAAGCCAAAGGAAGCAAGTAAGTGTGTGTGTGTGTGTCTGTCTATGAAGAGAAAATAGAAACATAATTTTCTCAGGTGGTTTCAGTTATCCTACTTTTCCATCTATATATCCTTTAATCCCCTAATCATACATTTCTCTACCAATTATTAAATCTATCCATCCATCCATTTATCCATCTGTCAAAATATCTGTTCATCCATCCTTCTATCCACTTATCTGTTTACCCATCCATCCACCCACCTAGAAGTTTGTTCAACCATCCATCCATCCATCCATCCATCCGTCCGTCCATCCCTCCGTCCACCCATCTATCCAAAAAAACATCCACTTATTAGTTTGTTCATGCATCCATGCATCCTTCTGCCCAACCGTCCATCCATCCACTTATCAGTTTGTTCACCCATCCATCCTGCCATCCATCCATTTATAAGTTTGTTCATTCATTCATCCATCCATCTATCCATCCAGCCATCCATCCATTTATCAGTTTGTTTATCCATCCATCCATTTATCAGTCTGTTTATACATCCATCCATCCATTTATAAGTTTGTTCATCCATCCATCCATCCATCCATCCTGCCATCCATCCATTTATCAGTTTGTTCATCCATCCATCCATCCTGCCATCCATCCATTTATTAGTTTGTTTATCCATCCATCCATCCTGCTATCCATCCACTTATTAGTTTGTTCATCCATCCATCCTTCTGCCCAACCGTCCATCCATCCACTTATCAGTTTGTTCATCCATCCATCCATCCTTCTGCCCAAACATCCATCCATCCACTTATCAGTTTGTTCATCCATCCATCCATCTATCCATCCATCCTGCCATTTATCAGTTTGTTTATCCATCCATCCACTTATCAGTTTGTTCATCCATCCTGCCATCCATCCATTTATCAGTTTGTTCATCCATCCTGCCATCCATCCATTTATCAGTTTGTTCATCCATCCATTCATCCACTTATCAGTTTGTTCATCATTCCATCCATCGATCCATTTATTAGTTTGTTCATTCATCCATCCTTGCATCCATCCATCCGTCCTTCCGTTCATCCACTTATCAGTTTGTTCATCCATCATCCATCCATCCTTTTATCAGTTTGTTTATCCATCAATCCATCCATCCATTCGCCCAGCCGTCCATGAATCCACTTATCAGTTTGTTCATCCATCCATCCATTCATCCACTTATCAGTTTGTTCATCCATCTATCCAGCCAGCCAGCCATTCATCCGTCCATCATACTGCAAGTATTATGGTAACCAATACATTTTTCATCTGATTGATTGATCATTGCCGAAATTCCCCTGAGTGTTTAAACAGCTTGTGTTGGTGTTATACTGCTGCAGACGTGCTACTGAAATTACTCATAAAATAACATGAATCATGTTTTGCCATGAATCAAAATGAATTTGACACATATATAAATACATATGGTAGATTTACAGTAATTGATCATGCACTATATTCATATGTAAAAAGATGTTGGCAAACTAAAACAACTCAAAGAAAAACATAATTTTAATTTGCATTCATAAAAAATATGGGAATGTAATTTGTGCTGCAAAGTGTATTGTTTTTAAATTACTCTGTAGGGAGAATATATAGAAGATATTTGGGAGATTAATATGCTGTAAGATTTTATAGGTCTATAAAGAGTCAGCATTTTCAGCTGAATGTACTCCAATTCTTTTGAGAATAAATCATATTGGCTCTTTTCCAAACCCTAGTACGTTGTCTTCTTGTCTACATAGGCAGCTACTTTCTAAGGCAACATCTTAAATAGAACGTCAAGTGACTGATTTAGAGTAACTCTATCAACACCGATCCACACAAACAGATGCACAGAAGGCTCATAGCTTTTATAGTTCATTGCATTAGAGTTTTACGTTAGCTAATGATAAAGGACACCCTATTCCAACTCTTTAAAATGTGTTGTTTGTCATTCACTGAAAATTTTGGTGCTTGCCATAGCTGTCAAATCTCATTCACACATTCATTTTTCAAAATTGGTTTGTCAAGATACGCCACACCTGGTTTGACATTAACAACCTCCTAACCAAATATAAGCTATCTAGAAAAGAAGCTCATTAGGTTTTGGAACATAGCTATTGTCTCTCAGTGTTCCAGAAAATTCTATTATGTTCAAATGCTTTTTTTGCCAGATGTCATTGTCCTTTCCCATATGCTGTACATGCAGGGTTTAGCCAAAGGGAAGGTGACAGTCTTTCCCCCACCATGTGCAAAAATCACTGTAACTGGATATTCGGCACCATTGAATGGCTTTTATGGAACCCCCTAAAAGATTCCTATTAAAACCTGTACTATGGCCAGAGATGATTTGTCTGTGGGTGAAATTGGATTAGTTGAACTGTAAAGCTTAGACGTCGTGCTTGAGACTCTATCTCTCCGGCCATTCGCCATTAAACAGAGAGGGAGAAATGAAGAAAAACTTCGATTGCATTGGTGGAAATGGTCATGGCGGACCCCTTTAGTGAGATCCAATTAATTTTTATGTGGAGTTGGCAGTCTGCAGTGGGTAGGGGTTTGGAGTTTGGTTTCTGAGTATAGCTGATATAAGTACTGGAGATAAACTGTGATTTGATGATATTTTTGTAACTGTACTAGTGTTTTTTGGTTTGATAGTGGTCCTGCCTACAAGCGCACCAGTATCTTGTTGAAAATATTATAGAAAGTTATTGCAGCTCTGTCTGCGCTTTCAACATGCAAGCATTTCATGCTAAAAGAGTTGTAAGAGAAAAGACTGGAGGGTGAGACAAGATAGAAATGAGTAATACAAAAAAGCAAATATGAACATGTAGTGGGTTTCATTTGAACATTGGGAGGCATGTTTTTCCCCAGTGCCTCAACTTCAAATAACACTTAAAAAATAGGTAACCTAACGGATACTTTTTAGCCAACCTTAAACAATACATTCATGTATGTACGTACAGTAAATCAGTGGTGTGCAGTGTTCTGAAATTATCTTTTTATTTTTTTTTTATCAAATGTAAATTCATATCCCTGTCACATCTTCTTGGTTAAATAATACTAACACATCAGAAAAAGGGAGAAAAAACAATTCTATTTTATATTTTTACATTAACTGTGTAATCAGTATTCTATTATTTAAAGCCAAGTATGATTCCCATCAAGTGTTTTTAATCAATTTAAATTTTTTTCCAAAATAACAATTAATAAATAATTATATATATATATCCTGTGATGGGTTGGTTTATGGTAGGTGTAGGGCAATAGTACGTACAGTTCGTACAGTATGAAAACCATTACAGATATGGTCTGCTTAAGTGTGTGTGTGGCTTTGCTTTCGAAGCTATCAACCACTTTTTTTGTATGCTTAGATTGAAAGTTCAACAAAACCCTTACTATTTGTGAGTTTCCAGAAATCCTATGGCAGTCAATGCTTAATTTATCCAACTGAATTTTCTTTGTTCATTTAAACAGACATGATTTGTGGAGAAATTGCACTCCTTTTTCTGAACGTGAGCCCGCGTATGTAGGTTGCCGTTGTTGACAGAATATAAAGTATAAGATTCAACAGCACTTCCTCACACAGCAGAAAGACAGCTCACGGCACCATTCCCTCCACTTTACACACATGCGTTTACCTTGCATTAGTATTTATATAAACACTGTCTCCAAATCTTTATCGGCAGTAAGCTGCCGAGGTGGTACAGTTTTCTGAGAGCACAGTCTTCGCCCGTAGCAAGAAGCTGAGCACCAGAAGGAGGCAAATATGTGAATTATTCATCTTTGCGTTTTTATTATTTATGATTTTTGTATAAACTTGTAACCTGCAGTACATTTTTTGTGATGTTTCAGACTTTGGAGTAAGATTTTGTTGTTTATCATCATTCGGGCAGTGAGGGGATGGGACCGTTTCATGTTTTGAACAGATCAGACTTGTAAACCTACCTGTGAAACAAGTGCATTTGTTTACTGTCTTAGTAATTCAAACCATTTTCAAATCAATCTGAAAACTCCGATGCGGAAGATAACATTCTGTTGAATGAAACTCTCAGGCTCTGTTCCAAACTAGCAACCTTGCTATCATGCTGTCTACATTTTTTCTGATCTTCATGGAAGTACATTCATCCTCCCATTCGTTACAAACATATGCTTTTTCTCATGAGAAGTGCATAATATTAGACATTTCCATTTATTTATTCCATTATTTCCAATCCATTTCAGTAAAGTTTGGTGCTAGCATGTTGCTAAGCTAACAACATGAGATATAACAAGCACATAGCACAAATTCAAAATCCTTAACATACTGTATAACAAAAATTTAATGCAAATAAATTACTGAAGCATGTGCGCAATTTTGGCATTAACATCATTTACGGAGATTTTAGAAGTTTATTGTTGCCGAGTACACAGTTTCCTGTGGAACTGGACTACTTTTGATTGTTGCTGCAGATTGTTTCTTAGTCTGTGATAAATTGTAATCAAATGACAGTCCAAATTGTTTGGTAACATTTCAACTACATCACCATCTTGAATTAGCTTGAATTGTAAGATGCTGCTTTCAATTAGTACTGGAAAATCTCATAAAGCAGAATAATTTTGAGTACATGTCTCTCGACCTCCATCAGGGTTGCATTTCATGACTTTTCATAATCCTATGTGAACTGATCATAAGCAAAATTTACAAAATAAATAAATAAAAGGCACCCAGATTCACTTTAGATATTTTTAATTTTGTAAAAACAGGTGAACATGAATCTGGCAACATTTTATCATGTTTTTCCAAGTGCAGTACCAGGTGAGCTACCAACCTATTAGGTTAAAATATGTACAGTTTAAGTGCTAACATGTACCTTTTAGGTACCAAAATGGACCCTTTAGGTACAAACATGTACCTTTTGAAAAGATACCACCCCAGTGACAGCTTTTGTACCTTTTATTTTCGAGCATGTATAGCTTTTTTGAAGTTTTAAACTTGCTTGGTAGCTCACCTGGTACTGCACTTGTAAAACATGATAAAATGTTGCCAGATTCATGTTCACCTGTTTAAAAAAAGTTGTTTACACAGTTGTTTATTTTGATGTTAGATTATATTATGTTTTTGCTGAGGTCAGATTGGCCCTAAACAGATGCAGCCGTGCTATAATTGGTACCAGTCATATTTCTGAGAAGTGCATGTCTGCTTTGTGATAAAACAGAGGCGTTAATTCAGTACAGATTCAGAAATAACTGCTTGGTTTTAATGAGATCAGAGGAACGCATTATAAGAATGCGAATTGGACATATAAACAAATAAAAAAAGTAAGACATGTATTTTTTCGCTGGGGTCTCTGTTCAAAAAAATAGATAATTTAAATATTTTTATTTGATTATAAAGCACAAATGACAGGGTCTCATTATATGTACACAGGGTGCCTATATGTATAATTGGCTCTTATTTGCATAATCATCCCCCAGCATTTGTTGTCTCCATATGTTGAAGAATGTATAATTGAAGATACTGAAAAGCTTTTTTTCTAGAAGGGTCTGAATCTTAGATTGCGGTGGCGTTCAGTGATGTTTCTTCCCTCGACCCCCCTCCCATCCTCTCCACTCATCTCTTCTCCTCCCATCATCTCACAAGAGAATATGACTGCAGGGCTGGCGGCCTTTTGCTCTAATTGGTGACTCTATTAACTGAAAGAGAGAGAAAAAGACAACGTATAAATGGAAGAGACAATGAAGTCTTTGTTTATTATAGCATACAAACACTCGCTGCATGCATGCACCTTCCCTCTGATTTTAATATTCGTTTCTTCCGAGCGTCTGCGGAGCTCCCGCAGGTCAAAAAAAGACATTCAAGCTTGCACATACTTATAATTCCCTCAGACGCTCAGACACGGTTGTGCTCGTAAAGCTTAGTGATGCAAATACACAAGAGAACCCTGTGTAGCATCACCTCTAGAGTGAAAGAGGTCAAGTGTTTGATTATTTCATTCATTTGGGGATGTCGTTTCCTTAATATCTGACCTTTCTGTCATGGCTTTAAATCGTTTATGTTAGTAGTTTTGAACCTTTTTGACTCCAAAGCTGCAATTGTCAAGAACAATAGTTAAAGGCCCAGTTGTTAATATGAATATTCCAAAATGTTTATATATATATATATATATATATATATATATATAAAAATTGAATGAATTGAAAAGTGTATGCTCATAATATATGTATAAATACTAAAAATTAGACTACCTTATATATTCTAGACGGTTAGAATCCCGGTTGGCGAGGTGTTTTTTTTTTGTCCAAGACCTGCCCATGAGACCGTTTGACGACATGTCAAGCAACCAATCACAGTTTGTTATGTTCCGCCTCATGTTTCAGGGTGTGGTAATGTCGCCACAATAACAGACCAGTGTGTAAAAACAGTGTGACTTAAACTTTTAGAGATTCTATGCCATGAAATTTAAATATTGCACATACATTTGAAAAAACTGTGTTCGGTTGATCTTGATAAGCGCTCGTGGTCACAGTTATAAACACGACCGCTTTCATCTTTAATGAGGGAGTTTGGGGTCATGGCATCTTTGTTTCCAGGCGGAACATTATTAGGGGCTGGGCTAGGTGTAGGGTAGGCCAATCATACAAATTCATACGTATTGTGCAACTCATGAAATCGTACGTTTTAGCTAAAAACTTTGTTGTTTTAATTTTTATGAGTGAGGTCGTACGAGTTCGTACAAATTAGCCACCCCATAAAATAAGTACAAATTGCTGTGAGATCAGGACCACAGTTTGTTTCTGTTTTGAATAAAAACCAATGCTGTAACTGACTTGGAGATGGTTATTAAGGTATAGTTCACCCCCCAAAAAATCCAAATCTGTGAGAATTTATTCATCTTCATAAAAACCTGTTTGCGTTTCTTTGTTCCAGGGAGCACAAAAGGAGATATATTCACGCTGCTTTTTTCATATGACAGGAACTTGAAAAAATTAAGTCTTCTTAAACCATATGATTTGTAATCTCATGTCTTTGTGTGTTGTAGCTTCTATGGATACTTAGAGTCACGTAGCTCTTCCTCTCTCTCTCAGTCTTCCCACAGCAATATTTACAGAGGATTAGGTTGACAGCAAAGCATCTGATCTGGGATCAGGCCAACAGTCATTCAACACATTCTGATGCCCAGAGGCTGTGGCACACGCTGACATCATCCCTCCCTCAAGCCCTCTCTGTGTTCACTCTGTCTTTCATCCCTTTCTCTTCTGGCCTCTTGCTCTGAGTCACATCGTCATCTCATATTATGGAAATTATGCCTTTTTCAGTTCGATAAGGTGCTTTTTTGAAAAGACATTTGTGATTTCAAGCATTCCTCTGGATAAATAACATGTTAGCTTGTTAAGAATTTGTCTGTGCCATCTTAAGCTTAAATTAAAGGGATATTTCAGCCAAAAAATGAAAATTCTGACATGAATTACTCACCCTCATGTTTTTCGAAACACGTAAGACTTTCTTCATCTTCAGAACAAAAATTAAGATATTTTTGATTAAATCCGAGAGCTTTCTGACCCTGCATAGACAGCAACACAACATGTTCAAGGTCCAGAAAGGACATTGATAAAATAGTTCAAGTGACATCAACCGTCATATTACGTAGCTACGAGAATACTTTTTGTTTTTACTAAACAATTCCTTCTCTTCCCTGTCAGTCTTCGACGCGCATTCATGACAGTACCAAAACATCTGCATGTGATGCTGCACTTTTCAGTTATCATTTATTTACATAATCATGGCACATTTTAAGATCATCCATGGAGACGTTAACTTGTCCTTTAGGAGTTAAGGAGTTTATTTTTTGGATGACTCATGGATGTTGTCATACTCTTTAGCTTATGGAGTAATTCTAAAATATGGTAGCAAAGTTGATGCCATACCTGGAATTCTATTTTAATATTACTTGCACCCAAAACCAGCATGTTATAATTTCTAATTGATCTTGTGGAACTTGAGATTGGAGTAATGACTGCTGAAAATTAAGTATTTGCCATCAAAGGAATAAATGACATTTTAAAATGTATTAATATATGTAGATATAGTACTGTGCAAAAGTCTTTGGCCACTAGTATTGTCACCGACAAAAAATGGTTTTAAGTTGAATATTTCTATCTTTTGCTGTAACATATCAATTAGAAATATCAGTTTACATTTCCATTTTTCATTAACTGTAATAATGCAGTGAGATTATTGTCTGCACAAGGAGTCTGACAACAGCCAGTGCTCCACACAGACATGAAGTAACAGAACAAACTGATACAGACTCAATCTAGAAGAACTGTGGCAACGTCTCCAAGATGCTTAAAAAAAACCTAACTGCAAAGTACTATTCAAAGTTTTACTTGTGTAAAAATGCTGATGATGCTTTTAAAAATAATGCCATAAATAGATTCAATCAAATTTAAAATTTAAATCAAATGCTCCGAGGTACACTTGCCCATAGTTTTTCAGGTAGGTTTTTTGAAGCATCTTAGAGACGTTGCCACAGCCCTTCTGGGATTCAGTCTGTCTCAGTTTGTTCTGTTACTTCATGTCATTCCAGACAGACTGGATGATGATCAGATCAGATCTCTGTGTGGAGAACTGGCTGTTGTCAGACAATAATCTCACTGCATTATTACAATTAATAACAAAAATAATGTTTGGAAATGTAAACTGATATTTCCAACTGATACGTTACCGCAAAAAATAGAAATAACCAGCTTAAAACCATTTTTTGTTGTTAAAAAATACTTGTGGCCTATGATTTTTGCACAAAAAACATCCTACAAACCTCAAACTTTGAACAGTGGTGTCATTGTTGAACAAGCAAATGTTTAGATTAACATATAGTACGATAGATTTGCCAGCTATTTATTATTTATTTTTACTGTATAGCGTATATTTCCCATTTTGTAGAATGGCCCATCTACTATATGTCTTGCTTGTTGGAGCACCGCTGTTTTCCACATCTACAGACGAGCAGGCGGAAACATCCTGGGACTGCACCTTCTCACCCTCTCTCGGATGGCATGAGATTAAAGGAAGAGGGTCAGACAGATTGTTGAGGTTACATCTCAGATAGGATCAGAAATGTGTTCGCTGTCAAAGCGCTTCAAATTGCGGATTTTTTTCCAAGCTGTTCCTTCTTTTCCTCCACCAAGCCATGAGTGAATGCTCAGATGCTTGTATGCCTCTGAAGTGCGAGGAAAGCAAAGCTTTTTTGTTAACATCCAAAAAGGTAAACAAGGAAGGGAGTCATGAGAGATCAAACATGCGATTGGAGAGAACACACCCCACCCGTCCACCAGAAAGCTTGGAGAAAACTGCGTGTCAAAGAAGCCGCAGGGGTGTTTTATTAGGACGTAAAACATGATGCACCTGCATAAAGGTACATACAGTTTGTTTTAAGATGTAGTCTTTTGCCTAGGTACAAAGTGTTAAATGTTGCTTTTCTTGTTGTTTAGCAGATTTTCAGTGTTTTTGCTTGTCAAGATTAAGTATATATGAATAGCAAAAGAGCTGCAGAATATCATTATGTACAGTAGGTTTCATTATATACTGCATTGTGTTTTGAAATTGGTGTCGGTGTGTAAGTTAGCGTTAGCGTAATTAAATCCAGACTGCACAAAGTTTGCTGGTTCAGTTGCACAACCAGCTGGGATTTTCGTAGTAAATATTTAAGTAGCTTATAATTCACAAAAATGTTTTTTTTTTAGTGGGATCCTGTTCAACTGAGTGAAGGTTGTATTTGTTTGATTGGGCAGCACGTAGGAAAATTATGACTTATTAAGAGGGCCAAGAGACATGATCATTCTCTCATGTCTCAATTGTGTTTGCTTCGCAAGCATCTTTTGAGATCCACCGAAAAACCCACTGAGGGTATTGCATCGCCCGTTTCAAGAGTCCCCTCAGGCTATCAGTCGTATTAAAGGGTGTCTGAAAAAGACACAAAATGTGAATTATTAATATCAATGCATCTGTTATGGCAGATTCTCAACTGCGGTTTTAAATGCACA
This sequence comes from Enteromius fasciolatus, assembly GCA_032361145.1. Classification (NCBI taxonomy): domain Eukaryota; kingdom Metazoa; phylum Chordata; class Actinopteri; order Cypriniformes; family Cyprinidae; genus Enteromius; species Enteromius fasciolatus. The sequence goes on along the minus strand of JAUMHR010000047.1, from coordinate 11,318,316 downwards.
GAGTTTACAATAGACGGTGACCTATCGCAGTAATGTTTTCTCTTCCTTGCTCACTTCTTTCCTTCCTCTCTGGCATTAATAATACCAGGATGTCAATACACCTCTTGGAGTTGTAGCTAATAATGGATTTCTTGGAATGGTAGGGCTGTTACTGTTTCAACAGGCTAGAAGCTCGATTTGCTGCTTCTGAAATCAATCTTGCATGTCCACTATCAATCACTGTGGAGCACGGGCTCTCACATCCTTGAACTGTTCAGATTTGTGACTTCTTACCAGTTGAAAGAGCTCGAACGCATTGTTTCTCTTTCCTGACTTAATTAAAAAACATAACCAACGGTGTGCCTCAGGGGTCAATATTAGGCCCAATACTATTGTAAATTACTTTTACTGAATGATCATGATTACTTTTTCCTTTTACTGAATGCTTATTATATTTTTGTTTTTCTCAGGACCATGATAGTGAATCTTTAAAGCGTATCTATAACTTTCTGTTTTCGCCTAATATACACTAAGAGCATTCAACGCATTTTGTTTTACTGTGCATCTCAAAAGTCCCATATACTCTGTTTTTATTTCTAGCGGTGTCCGGAGGTAATCCAGCCTTATACACAGCATTAGAAGGACTTTTCCACTTCCTAATTGACTAATGGTCAGATTAGGTAGGGCACAATGGACCTCGCTGACATGGCCTCTTGCTGTGATAACAGATGGATTACGAATTGAAATGGGACAGGCAGAATAGTAGTACTGTGAAAACATTGCCTCAGCCGATCGGAATGAGATCAGTATCACTAAGAATGACGGGCCTCACAAGCTTTGTTCCAAAATATATTGAGCACCTTTGCTGTCTACTTTCTACACAGACAACTACAATCTAAGGTAGCATCGTAAATTATATAGAACCTTATAAGTGACGGGTCTAGAAATACAAAATCACAGGGTGCACAGGAGATTTGAGTCAAATGATCCCAAAATGATCTTAACAGTTTTTACCATGTTGTGGCTAAGCTAATTAATATACTATATATATATATATTACAGGAATGGCGGAGTTACACTTATTATAGGTATTATTCCAGTCTTTAGTGTCACACGATCCTTAAACTCATTCTAATGTTAATTTATCAGCATTTAAAAATGGTTGTACTACTTTGTTTTCTAAAATGAGGGAACATATTAATAAATCACGTATTGTTGCCTTCTTTCCCAATTAAAAAATAATTAATTGATTTATGTAATTCATTATTTTTATCTGTTAGTCATCCAGATAAATCTTCGCATTGGGAAAACACCCGTAATGACTCTTTCTTCCACGCCTGCTCCTCATTCTTCATCATCCTCATTGCTTGCTCCTCACTTCTTCTAGTACATCCTCCGTGGCTGTTTCACTTCATCAGACCACCAAAGTCCAATCAGGAAGCGTTATTACAGTCCATATCTCATAATCTTGAAGGAATAATACCACCTTTTCACAGTAAATGGGTTGGTGGTTGTGGATTGCAATTGCCAGTTCCTTTTGCAAGGCATTAATAGCATGCTGTAATTTCCCCTGATGAATCATAGTGCAATGTTGTCATATTGTCTCATAAACAGGAGGCAGAAGAAGTAGGTCACCGTCTTTTCTCATCACAAGCCACATTCTCTGCGAGGGATTACTTGCAGTGGCGCTTTTATGCATGGGCGGGACAGGATTTGGACCCTTGGCAGCTGTAAGGCTGATTTTCCTTAATGTTTCTGGACGGCGACTGTATGTGCTGTGACTTTGAGGGGCAGGATGGGAGTTGCCTGAAGTCTTTCTTTAGAGTCTGTCACATCGCAGTGGCTAGTCCTTAGATCAAGAGACGTAATCTTCTATCTCCAAACAAGAGCAGACAAAGAGACTTAAGAATCAAGTTCAAGGAAACAAGACAGGGTCCATATTGCAGGCATTAGGAAGTGTCCGGAGGCATCCTTTGGGCTTGGTTAGTACTCCATCCTGACCTTGGTTTGGTTGCCAAGATGATTCATAGCATCCAGCCAAAGGACAGAAGTATGCCACAGAAAGCTGCACAAACCCCATGCTATACCAGCTCTTCTGAAGAACAAGCACAATGACTGTACGGGCTTCTTGCATGGCTCAATGCCTACTAACACAGTAACAGTGATCCTCTTGGATCAGAGCAAGATAATCACATGCCCAAGACAACAGAGGAATATCCAGAAGTGATGGATTTCCTGCTAAGCACCTCATATCTTTTCTCAAACGCAAACGTGGCACATGCTCATACAGTATGAATTTCTGTGCATGTTCTTTTGCATTAAGCATTCTGTTTGTGGCCCCCCACTGATTTCAACCTAGTTCCATTTTCATATTGTTAAATTACTTTTTGGCACCAGAGCTGTGGCCTAGAGGTTGGCTCACATGCTCTATCACATTGTGCTGTGGTGCTCGTGTTCTTTCTACCATCTCTGTGACTTAAAATTAGGAATATGACTGTCAATGGAAAGTAAAGGCCAACTTTGATAGGTACAGTAATACACTGCAAAAAACTATCCTTTATAAATAAATCTTATAATTTACTTGTCCATTAGATTTCATAAGTCACTGTGAAGCTCTCGTGTTCTTGAATTTTTCTGAGCTCAAACACATTGGCATTCTTATTTCCTAGTATTATAAAAAAACAATTAGCGTTGTGCACAAGGGGTCGATTGTAGGACCTATTCTATTGTGAATTATTTACTTTTTTCTTTTAGTGAATACACAGTTTTCTTATTTTTCTCAAACCCATTATGTTTTAAGAGATTTTGTGAGATTTTAAGAGAAATGATGTGTAAAGAAAATATTTAATTGTAAGTGAGAATTAGCTGAGCATCAAAAGAAACAATTGTGTTTCAAGGACAAGATATGTTTCTTTCAGGAAATTGTAACAAATTGGCAAATTTCTTTACCTTTCATAAAGCCCCTATTGAAACTATCAAAATTCCTTAAATATTTACAGTACAAAAATATTAATAGATCTTAAAACTAGAAAGAAAGTTTTTGCTATTTTTCCAGTACATTTTGTTGAACATTTGTTGCAACGTGTAAACATTGACTGAGGATACAATCCTTATGGAGAGCAGTAGTTGTTGAATAATAAACTAAAGAATGTGTTATCATGTCCAAGTAGTGAAAAATTGAGACCTTCTAGCCTATATGAAGCACATACTGTTCTTGTTAGATGTCTTATGAGACTATGAACCCATGCCAGAATATAGCCCACGCGCCATGTTTTCAAAGGAACGCCATGCCCAAATCCTTCACGCCTCCCTTCGTTTTCTACCTTGCTTGAGCAAATGTGCAAAGACACTATTTCCAGATAGTATTTTCCTCCCCCCTTCTTCACAGCAGGAGATATGGAGGTACATGTTGTACATGGGAAGATGATGCCACTTCCAAGTGGACAATACTGAAACTGTGCTTTTTTTCCAGATTGCTACAGCCCATGATTGCTCAAGTGAAAAGAATCACTTTTTCTCTTCATCTAGAGGTTAATAAACTGGAACGCTGCAAAAAAAAAACTTTCTAAGAAAATGTTTTGTCTTGTTTCCAGCCAAAACATCTAAAAATTCTCAAATTAAGAAGAATTTTCTAGACAAGAAAGAAATATTGTCTTGTATTCTGAAAAATCAAGTCAAAATTAAGTGACTTTTTGCTTAGAACAAGCTAAAAAATCTGCCAATGGGGTAAGCAAAGTAATATTATTTCAAATAGAAAACAAGATTATTTTGCTTACCCCATTGGCAGATTATTTACCATGTTTTAAGTAAAAAGTAAAAATTTTTTCTGAAAACAAGTCAATAATTGTCTCTTGTTTAGAAAAACCTTCTTGAATTGAGAATTTTTAGATATTTTGGCTGGAAACAAGACAAAAAACTCTTAGAAAGCATTTCTTTGCAGTGATGGCGCTTTCCAACTTAAGCTGAATTAGATGTAAATCGGTTGAAAGCTTGATTAAGAAAAACACTCTAGAGTCAAGCTCAAACTTAGGATTGTAAAAACTAAAAGTATTATTCAATGATGTATTTCTATTATCTGCACTAACTACTCAATGTCCATAACAACTTAACATTGCCTAATTCAGTGAACTCTTTGGAATGATGCACTAATGCACAATTTAAGTAGGTCGCTCAAAAATCTACACAAAATGCTAAAAGAGACCTATCTTGGTGTATCTAGACATACTGAGATGCATGACTCAGTGCTGATAGCATTATTGACGGTGTGCTTCTAGCTTTCTGACAACATACCCTCACATACAGTACAGAAGCGCTATATACAGTATCTGGATCCAATTTCATGGATATAACTGTTCTCACACATAGCGTTTGGCTAGTAAGCATAGCCATATTAGCACGGCTGCTAAGTGTATTAGCTATACAGTCTTTCCCATTTCAAACTGACAATGTATTAATTTTCTGCATGACAGTCACTGACAATGTCTGCTATTCTTTGGAAAGACAGTTAGAAATGTGTGTTTTCTGAGCATCTAGCTACAGTTTGTATCGGCTCAAGATAAACAGATTGATGTGCATCTCGTCAACAAATCCTTTCGTCAACAAATCCTTTCCCGAGAAGAAATCACTGGTGTGGAGATCGATCCATCTTCCAGCAATTTGCTTTTCTTATTTAAAGTATGATTTATCAACAAATTGAGCTTTAAGACGATGTTGGCAAGCGATTTAATGGTCGTAGTGGATTCATTTTCTTTTCATTATGTAATTACACGCTTGGGTAGTCGGCGGTATTGTGAGATATTCTAGTTCTAGTAGCAGTCTTTGCGCAGTCTTCAGTCAAACCTCGGTCCGTGAAGACACGGGTCGTGACAGTGGAGACATTCCATTTGCCCCTATTTCCTGTGACCTGTCATTAGCATGCCTGTCATAACTGTGGATGATAGGTTATCACGGTGGAAAGACACCCGGCTCTGGGGCTTGTTGTCGATTGATAGATGATGAGAGTTTCAAACACTTGTGACAACTTGATGACTGTGCAGGCCTCCTGTTGGGATTCTCCACAACACTTGATGCCATCGTCTCAGCGGAGTGCGAATTTATGCTGTCAGTTGGGGTTTTTAAACTGCCGTAGTTGAATTTCGATTGCTGTGAACTGGTATTTGGTAGGTCAGTTAATGGATGAGAGTGTCACTGCTTCAAGTCAGCCAGTATTTGGACAAATAGTGCAGGAATTTTCAGTGCTGTTTACTTTTGATGTTGTGTGTCTGGTATTTGAGTTTATGGGAACTGGTGAGTAAAGGCCTTTAGAGTTGTTAAGAATATGGAGGGTCAATAATAAACGAGAATGGCCTGCAAAAATCCTCGAAAAAAACCAAAAGGTGACATATCATGACTTTTCCAGGTTGTAAGTGCTATAATTAGGTCCCCGGTGCATCTACCAACCAAGGAAACATGAAATAGAGTAACCCAGTAACTTTTGTTTTAGTAAGTCTTAGTTTAGTACTCAAACTTGCTATCTGTCCTTGTGCTTGGGATGTATCCACTAAGAAAACCGTATATCAGAAGTTTATGGTTTAAAATGCATGACTTAAAATGATTTTGAATTAACATAGTTTGTACATACAGACAAGAATGGTCACTTACAGTTAGTGCCCATAAACGGTAACTAATTAGATACTTAACTGTATTTAGTAATATAAATGCATGGTTAACATGTACTGTAGTACTTAAGGACAAGTAGGCACGTCCTTATAGTAATTGTATATGCCCTAGTGAAAAAAAATATATACTTAAATGTATTTGAATTACATTTATTTCATGCTTAGTATACTACAAAAACATTTTCATATTTATATACTTATTAAAATGCCAAGCAATTGTACTTTTAGTATACTAAACTTGTAGCTATACTTAAAGTAGTATACTTAAAATTGGAACATTTTGCACTTTAATTGTGCGCAAGTAGTGATGAAGTCCAATTAAATACATATTTAGTATATTAGTATATTTAGTATATATAAAGTGGACCTATTGCAAGTATGCTTTAGGTACACTTTAAGTATTTTGCATTTAAAGGGCAATATTACACAATCCTCATAAAAAGTGATGTAAGCGCACATCTTAGGCTACTAAAAATAATGTTAAATAAAACAATTGATATGTCACACAACAAACTAATATTGGCTTGTCATGAAAAAGGTCTGATATTTTTAAGACACTTTTTAATAAAAAAATATCCCAAAATTAGTAATAAGACTTTATATATTGAGTTTTGTTACTTATAAGGCTTTTGCCACCCTGACGTTTTTAACATGTCTTTAACAAATATATGAAAAGAAATGAGAAACATTGTTATCAGAGACGAGGTGTGTGTTCATTTTTAATTAGTTTTTTTTTTTTTTTCATAAATATATAGATCATCATGTCATTGACCCTGGATGTTTTCTGTTGGCACTCCCGCAGTGAGCTCTCTTAACATGCACAGTTTAGAAATACTCCTGTGCTTTCTCAGCTAGCAGCAATTAGCACAAACTCTGGAGCTCCTTGCTGGCTAATTACAGCTCTGCTACATCCAGAACGCGGGAATACATTAACACTTCAGTTTATCATTTTAACCCGTTGCTTAATGTACATACACTTTGAACTGTTCATGTTGTATGCTCAGTAAGGAGTAAATTGTGTCGATTTCTTTTTAAACCGCTTAGAAATTGTTAGTATTTAAGTTAGTTAAAGTGGATATTGAGCATTTTACCAGCACACATTTTTAGCTGTAGTAGGCTTGTTTAGCTGGTCTCTCAACCTGACCAATCTGGTGTTCATCTGTTCAGCCAGCTGGTATTCTAGCCTGGGGTGCACTCCCAAAAGTAGCTATGGTCGCAAGTTCCGTCATTACCAAGAGTTCAACAGAACCTGCAACCATAGTTGGCTATAATTATGCTTTTGGTAAATGCACCCCAGCAACTAATGAGGGCTTTAATGCCATCTAAAACCATAGTAGCAAACTTGACTAGCTCTGTAGCTAACTAAGACACAGCATACCACCTTGGGCTATTTAGGGATGGCTTATTAAGCTCTTATGCTCCTTATTATAACTCTTGTAACTCTGATTAAGTAATCAAGGGTGTTTGCCCCCAGTTTCACAGACAAGGATTAAGCCTAGTCCTAGACTAAAATATAAATCTGAGCACCGACTAATCTTAAAACATGTTTTGCTTTGTCTTAAGATAAACACTAGTAATGATTTTTTTTCTAAGGCAAGTTTATAAAAATTACGTAATTGCGTATTACGTTACGTCGCCAACGCGCAACAAAGAACAGAGCAAGGCGAGCGTTTGTGCTCATAAAACTTAAACGTTTTTATTTATTTTGGAAATGACCGATCGTT
>JAUMHR010000047.1:11261130-11273077 GCA_032361145.1 Enteromius fasciolatus | reverse complement strand
AGCTTGTCAGTGAACAACGGCTGTGTGTAGTATATACGGCTCAATGTCAAATCATGCACCTGATGGCATTTAGCGCTTATTACAGGACCGGCTATACTGACAAAACGTGCATTATAGATCGGCCGATCGTGATCGGAGCATCCCTAGTATAGATTTTGGTGTTTGAGGCTATAGTTAGGATCAGGGAGGTTATGAAGGATTTGATCTGACTGTTGGGATCTAGGTTAGGCTAAGGAAGAGCTGGGAGTAAAGGGTTTGGAAACAGGGTAAATAAAAGGTAGATTTAAAAGTTGGATTCAGTGAAAGAATGATGGGATCCATGATGGATTTAGTTTGAGGTTAGGAGTCGGAGCTGAGTGTAAGGATCCAGGTTATATGAAGTTGTAGGAGTAATGGGTTTGAGATAAGGGTTAGAAACGGGTTGAATTTCAAAATAAGTTGTTTGGGGTCAGGGTTCAGTGAAAGGATCAGGGAGTCCATGATAGATTTAGGTTGCGGTTTGGAATAGGAGTTGATGTGAGGTTTAAGATCCAGGGTGGAGGTGTAGAAGTAATGAGTTTGGGATAAAGGTTAACGTTTCAAATTTAGGTGTTTGGGTCAGGGTTCTGCGAAAAGTTCAGGGAATCCATAATAAATTTAGGTTACAGTTTGGGATACGATTTGATGCTGAGGGATAGGATCAGGGTTAGATGAAAGCATGTGAGTAATGGGAGTCAGATAAGGATTACAGAAAGTGGTTGAATTTCAAATTTCGATGATTGGGTCAGGGTTCAGTAAAAGGATTAGGGAGTCCTTGATAGATTTAAATTGCAGTTTGGAGTAAGAGCTGATGCTTTGGGCTGTGATCCAGGTTCGATTAAGGTATGGGAATAATGAGTTTGGGTTAGAAATAGGGATTTGATTTAGAATTTAGGGGTTGGGGTCAGGATTGGCTTCAGGGATGCTGGAGCTCTCCCCTGTGTCTCGCCCTTAAGCAGGAAAACACTCTGGAAGGATGAATGCTAATGTTCTACTTTGCTAAACTATGTTATGCCATATGTGAAATGAGCTAGCAAAAATGATGTTCTTCAGCACTGATTGTTATACCAAGATATACAAGCAGTTTACCAAACAGGTCTTGTCGGTTTTATATCTGATCCAGTCAATGACACAAGGAGTAGCTTACTCACACAGAGAGATGTCTAATGCCAACACTTATAGGCTTTTCTACGAATCCAATCAGTGGAGCGGTCCAGGAGCGTTTAGACAGCCTATTATACACCCTAATAAAACTGTCAGTGCTCCAGTGAAATGATGTGCCACTTCTTAATGTGCTGCAATTTGGCCCCTCTGTCTCACCACTGGACACTGGCCATCCTTTCTAATTACACTAGTGCAAATGTGAGAGTCTCTTGTGAACAGTTTGGTTAACCCTCTCTGTCTCTTCTTTTATTACACCCCTTTTTTCCCTCCTGATCGATTGTCATCTTTGCTTTCCTTCTATCTCTGGTGTGGGAGTCTAAACCTAAATCTCAAGACTTGTCCGTGGTGTAACAGTGGGTTGATTGTTTATAAATGTCTCATTCATAATGTCCAGATGGTGATGTGGTTTTACTGCCAGATCTCTTTGTCTCTGCAATAATTTCACTGCCCCACATGTCTAGCACTCTTCACTTGTGAAAATGCCCTTGGCTGCTGATTTAAGTGCATTTTGGCATGTTCCCCTGGAATGGTTATCCATTGGATCTTGCTTTGAAAAGCTGCTCCAGGATCAGAGTCTTTGACTGGAATCCATTGATTACCAAATACTCTTCCAGAGCGCCATCTGCCGTTTCCACAATTGGCTTATTTGGTAAAGATCGTATTGTTATCAGATAATTGTCGCACTAAAATGTCCCTTGGAACGTCACAACGACAGCTTCGGTATGACAAATAAAACAGCTCAGCAGAATAGTGGTTATGATGCCCAAAAGCAAGATAAAGGTTTCCAGAAGAAAATGGTTGCTTCATCACTGAAATTAAAAAAGCCAAATTAATTGAAGACCCCATAAAGTTCCCCATGAAGCCCATGTGGATTCTGAAAACACAGAATTCTGCAAAAGTCCTAATTTTACCGTATACAACCGTAAACTAAAGTACTGTAGGTTGGTACACTGTACAGTAAAAGTGAAAGTGAAATAAAGTGCAACCAAAATCTATTTTATTTTTGCCAACATTTAGAAAGTTCTATATATCCTCACCATCCAGTTGTGTTACGCTTTTCATAATACTTTCAGAGAACCTTATAATATCTATAACTATAAACATTTTAAAAAATACAGTGCATCATCACATGTACTGTAATTAAAAAAAATGTTTTAGTGTCTTTTTTTGCTTATGGTGACTTCGTTTTAAAGCTAAAGTGTGTGGTTTCAGATTGGTTTCCTCTACATTCCCATTGGTTTTGCTAGTCAGTATGCTCAGAAATCAGCATTCAAAAAGCTCTGCGTATTAAACTGGGATAGAAGAAAGTATTTTAATGTAGAAAATCCAATACACTTCATCTGTAAATTATTGTCAGGTTCTATTTTTGTCACAATGCGTTTTTTTGGGTACCCTGAGAAAACACTTATATATCTGAGTAATTTAAACAGATACGCAAGGTGGTGGATATCGTTCTGTCTTATGCTTCCTGTCTCACTGTTGTCATGGCCACCAGTTTAAGCATCTGCTATTTTGGTTGTACTGTAGCTAGTAGAGGAAATGTTCCATCTAGCTTGATGTGTGTGTATGTGAGCATATGTGTGCACTGTTTAAATGACTTTTCAAAGCTTGCATTAATATCACATTTGGCGTTATCAATGCAGCTTATCAATTATCCTCTTAACTAGGAGCTCTGTCCATCCTAAAGTATGTGTGTGTGTGTGTGAGTGCTTGTGTATATGTGTGTGTGTGTAACAGAAGCAGATGACTCTTAGCTGGTTGAGGAAAACAAACGCCTCTCAGCGTCTCATCAAAGAGATAATTAGCTTCGGCTCTACTGATATTCTCATTAGCTGATTTATACCCATTAACTCAGATATAGGCATGGGACCATTAGCTTACCAGACACATGCTTCAAAATTTCAAAAGGAGCTTATGGGAATTGACAGTGGATGTGAATGCACACACAGACTCACACACACATAAGACAACTCGCATAACAGTAATAAGTCGCTAGCTTTTCAGTATGGTTTGGTTCAGTCTAATGATGGACATACTGTACCGTATTTACATCACTCTACCAATAAATGCTCATCTTTCACTTAAGAAAGACATCTGAGAGGTCATATTTCATTAGCTGGGTCACTCACACATATTCACCACATTTATGGATGTATACTTACTTATATTTTATGTTCCTATTACTTTACATCTAATATATGTTATTCAATATCCAGAATTGCTGTTGAATATATGCAACAATCAGTATATGTCGTTCAGTACATATTGAATATATTCTACTGGCAGCTTCATACCTCGATGTACTCAGCAGTCAGACTGCTGCCTGCTTGGTCTGTGTGCATATTATGAGTAAATGAAGATTAATGCGCCCCATCTGATCTCTGTGCTCCTTAAATCTTGTTTAGTTAATGAAATGCACCTCAGTCATAAAGAGAGCGCTAGATGGTAAGCAAGTCGTTGATTTGTGGCAAAGTGGACATTAGATGTCCTGACTTTCCACAGCATATTTTAATCAGAATGCACTAGAGCCCACACATGAGAGGCAGGACAAAGTGATAGCATTACGCTTAAAATGACAGTAGTACAAGAATTACCCTGTAGCAGATCTATATAAAGGTGGAGCTGGGGAAGAGGGAGGTTTTCTGAAGCGCACTCCAACTGCTAGGCAAGCAGCCAAGTATTTCAATGTTGAGCAGCAAGCTTATTGGCTGTTGATGTGAAAAGAAACCAATCAGCAATGCCATGTGATTAAGAATGTTCTTATATCAGATTGAGTTAGATCCTATCAGCCTGTACAAGCAACTCCACTTGTCTCAATATAATGATAATAACAATAACAATACGTTTTTCTTGAGCACAATTCAACTCAAATATAATGATACTTGATCATTAGTAATAATTTGCCTTTATGACAACTTCCTGTTTGCCTAGCGTTATTTCGTTTGTCGTCCACAAACAGAATTTCCAAAAAATACTGTATGATCTTCTCTCCCTTAATTTTGTTATCCTCCACTCATGTGATCACCAATTAGTGAATAGCATATTTGGACAAGTAGGCAGCTCTTCCATAATCGCCAGATGGCAGGATGTTCTCTGGGACACATTTACTGCTAGAAACCTGTCTGGATTACGTTTTCTCCTAGTCTCACCTGCATCATACAAATTTACAGCATTTGATGAATGCTGTTAGCCTAATCTGCTTAATATGCGTCAAGGATGTTGCAGAATCTAGCGCGTGTTTATTTGAAAGTATGTTTACCAGTTTAGGTTCAAATTGGGCGAGATATTTAACAACCGCAGACGTGAGCTCATTAAGACTTGTGAAGTGATGTGAACCACATTAGGAATCGAAATTTGAGGGTTGTTACCCACTGACCTTTTCTGTTTGCTGTGTTCATTTATTGTGATTAATAGCCATCGACCACAGTACACCAAGAGCTCCTGTTTTTTAGCAAAATGCTACTTTGAGCAAATATTTTCTTGTTTTGCGATATTTTCTTGTGTTGTTTTTACCCATTTAAGAGAACTGATATGACTTGTATCTGCACTCTTCCATTCGGTTCTCTGTCCTTACAAATGAAGAGCAATCAAGCCACTTTCCCTTCTTTTCAGCTAGTGTCACTGATTTCTTGTTCAGCCTTGCTCACTGAAGCAGCCAAGTTGTGGCCTGTTGGACTCACTGCTCCTCATTTGATGACTCATGCCCAGCCGACGGCAACATGCAGCACTTTGCTTTTTAATCAGCCTTTTGCCGTTGCTTGTGTTGTAAATGCAGTGATTCATTTTGATTAGAATTTAGTGTGCATTAAAGTACTTATGTGAGGCGAATGCATGTCAGATTCTGTATGCAGGCTATACATCCAAAAGGCTTTGGACTATTTCTGTTTTATACATCAAAAACTCAAAAAGATCACCTTCATATTATAAACACTAAAGCGTTACGATTATGAGCAGATGTTTTTGAGAATTTCCAGCCTGGTCTCATTGTTTATATGTGGTTTTTGTTTGTACAGAACATTAATAGGTGCAAAAATATCCTTTTTTGTATGTTTGGGTATGCTGATATATATGGAAGCTTGTTTCTGCCACTGAATAAAAACATTTTTAAAGGTCATTTTGACCTTAAAATGACATTTAAAAGGTCATTTTTATCACACAATTCTGACTTTTTTCTTGCAATAGCAAATTTATATCACACAATTCTGACTTTTTGCATCAGAATTGCCTGATACACATCAGGAATGTGACCATTTTTCTCAGAATTGTGAGATATAAACTTGTTGTAGCGAGTTATTAAGCCAAAGTTGTGAGATATATACATTGCAATTCTGAGAATTTATTCTCATTAAAACTGAACTTTATAACTTACAATTGCAAGTTTTATATCTCACAATATAAAAATGTGAGAAGAACAAGACAAAATGTCAGAATTGCTAGATACAAACTTTTGCAAGTTTAAAAATGTGCAAGTTTAGTATGCTGGTATGTATTTAAGCCTGAATAAAAAAAAAAAAAGGTAATTTTGACTTTTTATCTCACTATTCTGAACTTTTTTCTGAGAACTGCCTGATACAAACTTGGAATTTGAACTTTTTCTAACTACAGTAAGTCAGAATTGATCAAATGTATAAAAACTTGCTTTTGCGAGTTATTAAAAAACATAGTAATTTTAGATCTCACAGTTCTGACTTTATAACTTGCAATTGTTAGTTTATATGGCAATTCTTAGAAAAGTAGTAATTCCGAATTTATATGCAAAAAAGTCAAAATTGTAAGTTAAAAAGTCACAATTTCGTTTTTATTTTGTATTCAGTGGTGGAAACAGGCTTCCGTAGATGTGTACAATGTGGACACATTGGCAACAGCAAAAATGAAAATACATAAAATATGTAAAATATTCACAAATTCTTTAAAATATTAGTTTATTTATAGATTAGATTCCTTAACTCTATTCCTAAAACTAAACATGAATGCTTAAAATTAAATATGAAACGAGCACAAAAATTAACAGTAACAATGTTTCTGAGTCACAAATTTTTCTGTTACCTCTAAAGCTTTTACCTCTGAGGATGGAGATGATAATGATGATGAATAACGGCATGAATTCACGTCTGTACTTCAAACATAACAATCAAACTAATTCTGAAGATTTAGTTTATAATCCAAAAATAAAATATATCATATAGATTTGTCATATAGGCATTTTACTGTATGGTGCATTTGTGATATTTAATGTTTTTTTGTGCCTTGGCATATTCAAAAGATTTGTTAAATGTAATGATTAAATAAAAAAATTACTTACTTAAAGTTTCTAGTTATTCTTGTTGAAAAAAAAGGTCATTTCTTGAAACGAGCTAGCACTAGAAGTCACAGAACAGAATAAGATGTTTAACAGTGTTAAATAAATCTGACTGATCATAAATAGAATTAATTTTTATCAATTAAATATTCATAGTTTATTCATAGAGAGGGTTCGTAAACATGTATGTCTGTATAGTTGTTCATATGCATTTTAGATGATGTCAGTACCTGAATAATTAATATTTTAGGGTCTAAGGCAAACATAAGGAAATGTGCATGTGGTATAGCTGTGTGTTATGTTAAATACATAAGAATACTCTTGAGATCACATTGGATTATTAAATTAAATCATTAAAATACTTCTTTTATGTGAAGAAGCATGTCAGATTCTTAATGTAGGCTACACCTCCAAAAAGAGCAATGAATTATTTTACATCAAAATTTCAAGATAACATAATCACAAAAACATTTTAATCACAGTCAACCTGGATCCTTGAAAAGCGAACCTAAACTTATAATAACTTATAAAAACATATAATATATTTTCATTTCAATATAGCAACTCAGGAATGCTTCACTAAAAGTGTATCTTTCCTCAACTATTGAATAACATTTAATGGTGCAAGTTATGTAAATATAAATCATTGCTAAAATAACTTATGATTATGAAAATTTTCAAATGTGAATACATTTCACAGCAGCCGTATTCTTAATTCTTTATTGGATTAACCGTACAGCTCGAGCATGTTTGTGCACTTTGTTTCTCTCTCGCTAATTCCAAACAGGTCATTTGCATCGCCTTGTTCATTCCTGAAGGTCATCTGCGGTGAGACATGAAAGACAGAGAGACAGAAGTCGAATGCAAGACACTGGATGGTGTATGCGCGGGTTTGTTTTGTGCACTTCAAGGCCGATTTAGGAGGAGTTTAGAAAGAAAATATTCATGAATCTGCCGTTTGATGTCGGCAAGTATTGTTTAGCTCTTAATACCAGAAGAGGTGCTGTACACTGCCTCTACTTCCTGTTTGTTATGATTAGAGTTCAGAAGCCTCATGGTCTTTTGCCTCATCTCAGCCAGTGTTTTTCCTCCAGGGGGGCAGGATGAGCATTTGATGTGATGTGAAGTTGCTGCTTGGTGCATTTTAAGCATCTTTCTGTCATTGGATTTGGGGCGTCCTTTCATTGATTGCAACAACAGGAGAATTTTATTTATATATTTTTTTATTTGTCATCAAAAAGGATCAACAAATACGGTCCACAGGGTCAAACTTGTGTATTTTACATTCAAATCTCTCGCTCTTACTCTCAACAGATACATGAAATATTCAAATAATAACTGCTTGTGCTCAAACCGTAATTGCCTTAGAGAGGAGCGAATGTTCTGAACTGAATAGATATTTGAATAGCCGCTGTTTGAATTGTATCTTCGTTGTA
This sequence comes from Enteromius fasciolatus, assembly GCA_032361145.1. NCBI lineage: Eukaryota > Metazoa > Chordata > Actinopteri > Cypriniformes > Cyprinidae > Enteromius > Enteromius fasciolatus. The sequence goes on along the minus strand of JAUMHR010000047.1, from coordinate 11,265,160 downwards.
ATTGCAGATTAAATGGTCTCGATTTAAAACACTGTTCATTTTGTAATTGCACACTAATCCTGTTATTTTAGTTATTTTAAGCACTTTAAAGATTATTTGTTTAACGCTACTTAGAATTATTCATCAGATGCTTAATACAACACCACAACAATTCCAGCAAAATTATGCAATTTGGAAGTATTTTACGCAGTGACTGAATTATTGAGACAGTCTGAAATAGAAAGTGAATAGATATTACATGTTTATGGCCAATTTGAACGACTTCGTAAAAATTCCTTCCTTCCACTGAAAGATGCTATTGAAACGTTCCCAAATTATTTTCTATTAAGTTATAATATTACAAAATACAAGTGATCTTAGAAATGCCTTTTGGACCCCATTTAGAAAAAAATTAGCTCAAATGAAAAAATGCATCTGCACAGCCCAGAATGTACCTCAAGAGAGAACAGCTGTGGAGTAAACAAAATAATAAAGGTTATCGTCTGGCTTTTTTTCTGTTTTGATTTGCTTAAACATCCCTTCAAGTCTAATACTAAAGATCCAGCGTGCTAAAGGTTTTGTTCTCCATTGCAGGTCACTTTTCACCTTGGAAGACCTCTAAACAGGTAAAACGTATCGTATTCCAGCCCTTTGAATTTAATTAATAAACTAACATCAACTTTTTACTCCCAATATTGAGTGATTAGGTCTTTATTACACATTATAAAAAACATATGTGTTAATAACCATTACTGTTGAGCTTAATTACAAAGATTAATGCATAATAAAGGCTTTATTACGTTGTTATAACATATTACCACTAACTGCATTGTACTAAGCTACTGCTTGTGTCTCTTAATACAATAAGCTTGGATTAATTTGCTTTACAAACAATACTAAAACACCAAATACATTTAAAAATGTTTAAAAAATAAATCCATTTTAATAGAGCAAATAGGCTAATATTTTCTAGTTAAAAGCATAATTTGTTCTGTTAAAAGCTTGTTTTAATAGAAAATGCTTTTTTGTCGGTGCAAAATTGTTTTGAAAATCCAGTAATCACAACTGGAAAGATTATGGAAGTTAATTTGTTAAAAGCTGTGGAGACCCTAGTTTGAAATAAACACTTAATACGGCTGAGAACAAATCACTGCACCTTCACTAATCTTTTCTCACTAACCAGTGCTCTGTGTAGTGTGGCACATAAAACATTCTCCCTCAGCAGTCTGTCTCTGTAATGTCTTTTGATTCTGGTCCAATATTGTCAGCTGTCTTGTCTGCTTGACTGAATCTTAAAGAAAGTGTTCCTCAAACTCTGCACTGTCCCATGTGTATGTATATTTGCACACATGACGGCATATGTAAATGTATATGATATATGTATATGATAAGGTATGACAGCATATACATATTTGCAGATAATATTTTTATGCCAAATATAATGTTAAATATATACATTAAATCTAGTTATTAAATCTCCAGTTGGCTAAAAAAACACAATTATACAAAGTTTTACCTTGATGTGTTTGATATTGACTAAGGCCATGTCAAATAAAATAAAAAAAATGTGGAAAAGTTATAAAACTTCATTTCTGGTATTTGACAATTTTGCTGCAGAGAATATTTAATATAATATGGAATATATAGAAAATATTGTCTTAATTATTAGGGGTGTAACGACATGCGTATCATATATATATATATAAAATGAAGAGTTTATTTGCAAAAACAAAACAAATGAATAAACTAAATTTTTGTGGGGGGTTTTCCCCATAATTTTATGATTTTTTGTTGTGCTATTGTGCTAGAAAATCTTTTTTTAAATGTTATCTTTTATCTGATTTTGCTATTTAACTATTCATATATATATATATATATATATATATGCGTGTGTGTGTGTGTGTGTATACTGTACATACACAGTGCATCAGTACATGCCAACCCATCCACCCACGCATTTATTTATTTTTGGTTTGAGATCTCTGCCTTGTCTCCTTCCATATAATAAAGGCTTGACTGGTAATAAAACGGCTGCTTTTTCTTCACTCTACAGAGAGTCAGTCGCACTGCCTTGAGCTGCTGGTCACTGTACTGTCATTCTTCAGCACATATCTTTGTATCTATCTCTATAGGGAACAAAAGTGGAACAGAGCGAAAGTCTCGTTATACCAATACAGAAGAGTTTTCTCCTCTTCTCTTATGCTGAGCTTTAATTAGACATAATTTGCTTTAAGAATATATCCACAGCCAGAAGTTCATGGCCAAATTGGAAAATGTTAAAATGGTCCATTTTTTCTGCAATTATCCATGTCCAAAGAATATTAGCCTACACTGAATATTACGGTTATACTGTCAGAGCTCTGAATCATTCGAAATTATGTGATAGCACATGATAATGTGGTTTTTGCTACAGACTACCAATGGATAGATCTTGAAAATACAGAAGCATTGTAATCCATATGAAACCAGTCTGAATGCATATGGTTTATAATATTATAGGTTAAATATGTTAGTATCTTTCAGGGTTCTGACAATAGTTATAATATTGGTACAGTATTTGTTAGGAAATGGCTCAGAAGGAAAAAACATTACTAAATTTGAAATAAAAACAAATTAAGTTTTAAAAAACGAATTCACAACTGATCTTCCCAGCTTCCCAATTCTATTGAATACTCCTACCTTCATGCTCTCATACTCACAAGTCATAAAGTAGTACATGCAAAACGTGATGGGCAAAATAACAGTGAATTAAAATGGTCACAATATTAGTTACTTGGCAATATTTTACAAGGTGGCCAATTCGTAAAAATTCCCGCCCCTAAATCTACCCATCACTGGAGTTTAGACAAATTCTACAAAATCGAGTGAGGTCGTATGAATTTGTATGAATTAGCATGGTTAGCCACCTCATGAATACGGACGAATTGGTCGTGAGACTGTGTTGGAAAAAAATTTAATTTGAATGATTGAATGAATTGAATGAATACTTTCGCAAAGGCATTGCACATTTCTAATATACAGAGTCTTTTCCAATGATTTTGAAAACCAAATCACATCTGTCAAAAATCTAAACCAAATATTAATCAATTTTTATTTCATCTCTGAGCATGTAAACTCTCACGCTCCTATTTTCACAGACTCTGAAGATATAACAAGTTAAGTGAACCCATTAAATATTTATAATGAAAGTGTATTTTTTATTCATCACAAACCTGAACCCATTGCAAACCTGAAGTTAAGTATAAAAACTGACCTGAACTCATCCAAAATCCAGTTTGTCCTTTATCAGACCTCTAGCATGAGCCTTTTTGATTTGTTATAAGCAAAAAGCCGTCACAGCACTTGGCTCTGGCTGTAATAACCTCATCTATGAGCTAATGTGCGCGTGTGGATGAGTTTGCTTGGCAGTGACATGTTTTAATCTGTTTGTTTCTCAGCCGTACACAGCAGCCCAGAGGCATGTGCCTTCATCCTCTACAGCTCCTCCAGATTAACATGCTAAAACTGACCTCCTTTAATAAGCCTTGGCATCTTTCTCATCCTGGCATCTACTTTCCTTCTTTGTTGATTTTTCCACCTCTTCTTCAATTATGCCTTTTGTTTGGCATTTGCTTTCACGCTATAGCTTTTGGCACGAACCCGAATCCATTTGTTGTCCAGGGTTGTGTAGAATTTAATCACCTCACTGTCTGTTCATAAGTTGGAATTGGACTGGCCAGGACCCGAGAAGATGATGAATTGGAGTATGAATCTGAATTGATAGAATGTAGAATTTACTAATTGCCATTTAAAGAATCGAATGACAAGCTTTCCTTCCTTTTTCTTGTTGACAATTAACTAAATTGATTTTAACTCTTCAAAAAATAGTTTTTGAAAGAATATTATTTTTGCTTAAATTTCATGGCCCCATTAATATTTTGCTATATGAATATCTAAACACCAAAATAAAGAATAACATTTTGAGCAGAAGGCTGAAGGTGCGTTCACACCGGACGCGAATTGCGCGAATAAATCGCGCTATTCGCGCGAAGTTAGACGCGTGAACATTTTG
>JAUMHR010000047.1:11222210-11247036 GCA_032361145.1 Enteromius fasciolatus | reverse complement strand
ATTCATAATCTGTCTGTCTGTCTGTCCATCCATCCATCATCTGTCTGTCTTCCTGTCCTTCTGTCCTTCTATCTGTCCATCCATCATCTGTCTGCCTGTCATTTTCATCCGTCCAATCTTCCATCCATCTTTTCATTAATCCATCCATTATCTGTCTTTCCATCTTTGTCTGTCTGTCTATTCGTTGATCTGTCCATCCATGGATCTATCTATCACATGTCTTTCTGCCTGTCCTTCCATCTATCCATCCATCCATTATTTCATTCAGCCATCCATCATCTGCATGTCTATCTCTATGTCTCCTAGTCTGCCTATTCGTTGATTTATCTATCTATCCATCCATCCATCCATCCATAATCTGTCTTCCTGTCCTTCTGTATATTCATTCATTCATCCATCCATCCATCCATCATCTATCTGTCTTGTTGCCTGTCCTCCATCCATGTAAAAGACTCTTAGGATAATTTGTAGGAGGAACATCTCAATGGGATGTCAAATAAAACAACTTAAGGAAAAATCCATTTACAAACTGAATTTCACCAATGCCAGTCCATAATTCTTTCACTTCTTTCCATAGCTGTATCTGACATTTGAACCTAAATATACAAATAGACAAATAAAAATAAGTTAAACAATCAGTAATGCTGACTGCTGCTCTGAAGCAACCCTTCATAAAGGCCTCTAATTTTTACAACCATCCATCATCTATCTCTGTTTGTCGGCCTATCTATCCATACACCCATCTATCCTGTTCTATTGCTTGTTCAGCTCATATCCGTAATGAAGCTGTCATAGCTAATATGAATAAAACAGTCCCCGTAGGGTATTCTACCTCTCAGTACAGCCTTTCATATTTAGTCCATTGCCTGCAGATCACACACAGTGACCATTCCCTTCCATTCAATAGCCTCAGTTCTGATTATAAACATCATCCTGTCTTCTTCTGGGGCGTGAATATATCCAGAGCACAAAATGCCTTTTGAATCTATAATTAGTTTGTGGTGGAACAGACCCGTGGTATTTAAAAAGTCCATTAAGCATGAAGTCATACTGTACAGCCCCCAGCAGACACTACCGCTGCTGCTGTAAATTTCCACACATTCCCTCTAGATGCACCAAAAACACAAGAGTAGCTGCGATACTTTTACTAACACTCTCCACCCCAGAGGTCAGAGGAACCGGCCCCAGACATAGCATAGGAACAAAAAAACGAGACACTCCTTGTCAGTAATGAGAGAGTTGAGGGTCATACTGCTCTCTGCCCCTCATTCAAACAAGATCTTAATGAGTCATAAAAAACTTGCCGCCCACCACTGGCAGCGACCTGCCCAGACTTCCACATTATCCAGACCATTTGAGAGGAATTCTCCATTTGTTACTATAATTGGCTCATTCTTTTTCTCGAGCCCCTGGCCAATTACTCCACAGACACAAGTTCAATGCACCTACATGCTCTGTATTCGCTTTTCCTGTTTTAGTGGTGCCAGAATTTTCATAATTATGCAACCGTTGTCTTTATTATTTGTTTGTGTGTTGAGAAAGAATATGATATTATTTATTAAGCATTTGGAAACTGATTTCCAATTTTTTTACAGCCATATTTTCCTCTGATAACCAAGATGCAGAATTAATGCTCAGGATTTTTTTTTTATTATATGTTTATAATATAATATGTTTCACAATAGAAAACTATTATTAGACTACTGCAATAACAATGCATGGCATGCATTGTTATGTAAAATTAAGAAAGAGCTCAACAGAAAGTAATAACTTTATTTTCAACTTATTTCAACATCACACTTTTGTGCAAGACACTGAAAAAGCAGTAAACCCCCAAAAAAGTGTTTGCTCAACAGGACAACAACAAACTATAGCCTTTTTATTGCGCAAAACTATATTAGCCCACACACACACACATAATTGAGACCTACAGATTATGCATAATAACAGGAATATTGCTCTCAGCAAATTATCTGACAGTAATTTTCTTGAAAGGCGGTGGATTCGCTACACAAGTGGCTTTTTGATGGCTGTGCTTTAATGAAGATGAATTTAGAGACACAACTGCTGCTAGAAACAGTAAGATAAAACAAATGATGAAAAATCATTGGTTGGTGGGCTACTAATTGTAATAATATTGATCATACCGGCTTCCTTTGTATCAAAGAAGGGCAATTAACCAGTCCCTCATTATCCTCAATAGTCATACACCTTGATGAAGAGCTCATAGGAACCTTTTACCCATGATTCATTCCTCCAGCTATGTTAATTCTGAAATTAATTAGTACTCGATCTCATTCATGACTTCTAATGCTGATTAGCGCTTAACCGAAACAGCTGACATGAGTTATGGACCTATATTGATCCTACTGAATAATTATCCTCAATAAATGATAGTCTTATTAATTTTAGCATTAAAACCAGAGAGGGTGCGATACAAAGCTGTCAGAAAATAATTACTGCTGTTCTGTCACATCTGTCTTCGGTATCTGAGATCTGGAGTGTAGGCTGTTTGCTCAGAATGGATTTCCCATCCAAAACACTTTTTCAAATCGTGTTTTTGTCTGTTTTGCAGGTTGGTGATCAGATCATTGAAATAAATGGGGAGAGCACGAGGGATATGACCCACGCCCGGGCCATTGAGCTCATCAAATCGGGTGGCCGTAGAGTTCGCCTGCTGCTCAAAAGAGGCACAGGGCAGGTCCCTGAATATGGTAGGTCTACAAAGGCTGTCTGAACACGTACCTTACTGCTCACAAATGTCTACAATATTAGCTGACTTAGTTTACAGGGTCTCTAGAGATGGAGTAACCATCCGTTTGTCTCATTACAAGACAGATCTTTGAAGGAGGTGATATTTTATTGGGTAATGTATATAGAAATGTCTAATATAGCAGATTGGCAGAAGATGACAGCATACATTTAGAAATACCTTGTTAAATAAGTTATTCACACCAGGAGGACAATATGTGCAGTTGACAGGTTTTATTTTATATTAATATTCTGCTTCTCAATGGGAATCTCCAGTAAATCATTTTAGAAAAAGGTCACTCTCAGTAACAGGTTTTCTCAATTGCTTAAGCTCATTTTTTGGAACAGTCCCAAAGTGGTCATGAACTGCCTTTGTTTTTTGTATTTTTTACTGTTATCTAAGGTCCACTTATAATGTTATAGATTAGAAGACACATATTTCATGTTAAACAGGATGTTTTTAAAAGTCATTGTTTAAAATAATGCTGTTCTGAAGTGTTAACAATTTTATTTAGGCTATGAGCCTGTAATTTAGACCTGTATACCATAGTAGACCTGTTTGTAAAAGAAAGTTTTAAAATATTTTCAATGAGAACTAGCCTAAGCTAATAGCCTAATATTTTATTATCCAGTAAAGTGTTCAATAATTTGAACTTACCGTTCATGAATGGAGCCAAGCAATTGAGAAGAACCATTCTCTTATACACTAATATTTAATAACTCAAAAATGTTCCTGCTAACACAACACTTCTTTAACATAACTGTAACAGCATGCTCTTTGTATTAATGCACATATAGCTAGTCTAATTCTCAGTAAATAATTCTCACTTCTGTTCTCGATTTTCCTCACTGAATCCTATCTTAGCACTTATCTTAATGCTATCTTAGCCTGTGGCTACTGTTCTAACCCTAATGATTGGTCTAGGTTGTTACTTCGCCTCTTATAGGAATGGTACCTTCCAGTCTCTCCATGTGCATGAAAAGTGAAAACCATGGCTCCCCCTATTTCTTCCTAATGGGCCATCCTAAAGACACGGTTTGTAACAGAGTGCATGCGTTCTAACACCAGTCATCATTCTTTCTTGGAGTGCTGTGGTTTGGTTTGGATTGATTTAATTTAAATGTATATGAAATATTTTTATACATTATAGCACATAAACACTAGTTGTTAACCTTGTGTGTTTTGTATCCGAATTTGTATTTTTGACACAACATGAAGTCGTATTTATTTTTTTAATGTGCTAAAATTTAGTGTGCAATTACCTCTAGTCTTACTTTTGATATTCAGACATTATACACACATAGTGTCTGTAACACAAGCACAATAATCTTCATTCTGATGACTCAATGACTTCAATGACTTCAATCATTGAACTGATTCTTTGAAGCAAACCTATCCACATAAATGAATCAAATTTTCCAAGTTTATTGCAATTTTAATGAAGTTTAAATCAGAGATCCTATTAAATGATCTCTGCATTGGTTCTCTCACATTCAAGACAAACAGCAGATCTACCCCGACGAACATACACTCTTAGCATTCTTATAACTGACTCTCCATTGTGATGAAGGCTTAACTCCTATGAGCTCGTAACAGCCATTGAAACAACCCTATGCGCACTTGCCTTTGAATTCTGCTCACACTTGGCCATCTCTTCTCACGCATTTAGTATCCCACTGAGACCTCAATGGCGCCACAAAAACCTTGCTGAAATACAGTCATCATGGGATGGTTTTGTCAGCCTCTCCGGTTTTATATTCCCCATACCTGACAGTGAAAACCCCTTTATGGGCTTGGATTCATCTTTTTCCTCTACAGGCCAGTGATTTTTGCTACACTTGGGCCGTATAAACAAGAGAAATTTACCCCAGTAGAGAAAGAAACAGCTAGCGCAGAGACACGATGATATGTAATTGTTTACACTTGCCATATTTCCCTGTATTTTAAGCTTAATGATAAAGAGATGCTGTTGTAAGTGTTTGTTTTCATGTGTTGAAAAGAATTCCCAGCCAGTTCGCTTGTTAGCGCACGTTAAAATGGCCGTCTGGGTGCATATGTGCTTTGTAGGTTGGCAGAAAGCTGAGCAGTCCTCGTGGATCCTGTGTTATAAGAGGAGACAGGTAGGATTAGGGATGTACAATGAGAATATTAAGGTTGGTGACCCTCTTTCAGTTTGGGTTGTGAGTGTGTTGGCAAAATATGCTATTGTGTATTGGGAGTCTAAGGAGAGGAAGTGCGGAGATGTCACTCCAAGACAAGCATCTTGGTGTGAAGTGATGTGTGTGTGTGTGTATGTGGAGGTTGAGTGGATAGCATAAGAAGCCCATGGGAGAACCTGATTATTCCACATCCAGTAGACACCCATGAAACTAGCTCACTGGCTGAAAACTGTTCCATTTCCTGTCAGAAATGGGGGTTGTTTTAGTATGCAAACAATATCAAATTTATCTCCTTACAAGAAAAGTACTGTGGCATTTCCATGATGCACAGTTGGTAAAGGACCAAAATATAGTACCATGGTACTCCAACATACTCTAAAGATACTTTGTGTAATTATCATAATACAGATACTATTTTACATGGTACATTGTAGAAAAAGCCATGGTAATGTCCCTGTACTTTTTTGTTAGTATGGTTTGTTTTTGTTTCTTGAGGTTTTTTGGGTTTTTTTTGGGGGGGGGGGGTTTCCCCAAACACGTTCAGTGCAAATTCCACCACTCAAACAATTCTAATGATTTAGAATTGAATGAATGAGTCATATAACTCATAGTTGCTAATTGCTTACACAACATTCAAAGAATTATTAACCCCTAACAAAAGACTATAGAATAATAAAGATGTGTATCTCGTATAGATTTGAATGGGGAAAAACGCAACTCTCAGTGTGACCTCTCTGTCAACAAAGTCCTGCCTTTTGAGCAAAAAATCGGTAAAGAAAGCATGTCAGTGCAGCTGCGTTAGAAGTTACGGTTGCTATAGAAACATCATCGTTATTCATGATTCATGATCATGATTTCAAATAATCTTGTTGAACAGTTCTGGAGAATATTGTTTCCCCATTCAAAGAGCTGCACTTGCATGCCCAAGAGGCATTTCAAAGATGGCCGCTGAGTGACATGACTTGCCTTAAAGCACACCTACTGTAAACCTACCCTCATTTTAGCATTGGTATTTGGATAGACAACACTACTGTTTGTCACTGAACCCATTACTGTTTGAACTGAATCCATGAAGTTTAAATTTTTCATGAGAAGGGACTGCATGATTGAGTTAACAGATGAAATTAGCTTGCAGGTTAAGGTTTGCACAGAACTGGTTTGGGGACTGTGTGGTTCATGTTCGTTAGATAGTACAGTAATTTTTTGCCGGTGTTAGCTTTGGTTCCACTAATCTTACTCTAGTGTGTTTCCAGTTGTGCTTCTTTCTGTTTTGGTTTAAATGTTTGGTTGTAACTGTTCCATGTTTCCCCAGCAGATAGTCCCGCCCCCTGGGATGCTCACACTACAGCCTCCCCAAGTCTGTCGGAAGTAGCACCACCCATCGAGAGCTTATCTAATTCATCAGCTTCTTCTCATGTGAACCCACCTCATACATCGTCCTTGGAAGCAGCAGGTCCAGACTGTTCCCAGGGTCCTAAAGGCCCAGAGACTAGTGCTCTGGAGCAGGGCAGTGTGGGGAAGAGGTCAGCCCTGGCAGGTGGAGTTGGGGTTGGGACCAAGCAGAGGGAGGGTAGCAGGACCAACCGTCGCTCCAGTGGAGGGAAGAGTCAGCAACAATACCTTGATGAACTTGCAGGAGAGCCCAAATCCCACAAAGGCAGCCGGGCAAAGTGCAAGGAGCGCAGGAGGGAGCGGAGCAACACACCGTCTCAAAAGCGAGACTCACCCAAAACTTCTCCAAATGACACCAACATGAATGGGGGAAATGGATGCCTGGATGGTAGCAACAACCAACAAGGAGCTCTGGTGCCATTCAAAGCCCTGCCAAAGGAACCAGAGAAAGGGCAAATAAGCCAAGAGAGTTGTCCCAGCCACAACTCCAAGACCAGCAGCATTGCATCGTCAGGCAGGAAGGCCACAGTATCCCCAGGGCCCTGGAAGATCCCTGGTTCAGACAAGCTACCCAGTACCCTGCGCTCAGCCACCTCCACCATCAGCAGATAACATCTCATCGCAATCTCAGACCCAAGTTTAGACCTTACTTTTGGCCAAATTTTGGACCAACTCTTGGCTATGATCCGCCTTGTTTTGGGACTGGTTGAGCTTGGGCTCTTTTTGATTGCTTTTTTACAGGCTTGCTCTACTTGAAAGAGATCGGTTTTATCCTTGACTAGGCACCACCTTCCCACAGTCCTCACTAAAGTACTTTCCATGCATTTCTAGACAGAGCATTTTTTATTTATATTTTATTCTAAGTTATTTTAACAGATACGACACCCACCACCTTAAAAACTGGAAGCATTCACTCCAAAAATGGAACCACGATAGAATGAGTGATGCATGTAGCGTGCAAAAAAAAAGATTCCCAGACTTGTTTGAACTTGGGGGGAAAAGCACTCAAGACTCAGAGATGTACATGCATAGAGAACCACTTACTGAGTCTGAACCACCTCTGGTGGCTACAGCGATTTTTATACACTTTCATTAAAAAATGAAGAATACTGAAGGAGTTGCCTGGCATACAGTTTTTGTGTATTTGAAAAGTGAATATGATTAAAAAGATCCTATATGAGCGGACACTCGACTATGAACTCTGCCTTAAAGACTGACCTGCAGATGTCTGTATAAGGGTCGGAAAAATCAGTATAGAAATAGATATATTATATGACTACATATATGTGAGACATATTGTAAATATGGTCTTTACACACCATTGTGAGCCCATACTGGAGTACTGAGATCATACACAGTGTAAATTAGAAAAGTGTAATCTAGAACTCATTCATACGCCACTTTAAGGTGTGTTCCCACTGACAGCGATATAAACTTGAGTAGTTGCTAATAGGTGTTCCTACTGAACTTCAATACAGTTCAGGAAACAGATCACATGACCTTCACTGTCTACACTGACATTGGTAGTTGCAGCCTCAAGTTGTGTCTCTTGAAAATGGCACACTCTCACTGATGATTTATGACTACCAAATCCTGCAAATCGCTGTCAGTGTGAGTACCCAGTTTCTGAAGGAGCCAAAGGGCTTTGACCTTCTCTCAATCTATTCTACCTTTATGTGAGTACGTGAACAAAGCAATTTGAGTTCAGGATGGTTTCGATGAAATGGTTTGATTAGGGCAGAGTGCCTTATGCCAGGGGTGTCCAATCTTGCTCATGGAGGGCCACAGTCCTGTAGAGCAGTGGTTTTCAATCCTGTTCCTCTGGGCCCACTGCTCTGCACATTTTGCATGTCTCCCTTATCTGACATACTCATTTTAGTTCATGGAGCTCTTTCTTAATGAGCTGATGATCTGAATCAGGTGTTTAAATTAGGGAGACATACAAAACGTGCAGAGCTGTGGGTCCCCAGGAACAAGTTTGAAAACCACTGCTGTAGAGCTTAGCTCCAGTACTAATTCTACACTCCTGAACCAGCTAATCAAGGTCTTCAGGATTACTAGAAACATCCAAGCAAGTGTGTTGTGGCAGGTTGGGATAAACTCTACAGAACATTGGCCCTTCAGGAGCAGGAGTGGACATACCTGCCTTATGCTGAACACGTGATGCTTTATTTGAGCTCTCAATCCTAGGCAATGACATCAAGACAAGGAAAAACATAGGCTGCTATGAATTCATTGGACTACTTGTTCCTGAGAAACTGTGCAAAAGTAATGCCAGGTCTGAATCAGTATGTCGTTACATCAATGCTGATTGGTGTCTAGAGAGACCGGTTTATGTGCACAGTATAGATATACCAATATAAAATTCAAAGCTATTTTCGTACATAGAAGTAGAGGTGAGAGTCTTCTAAAAGAAGTGCAGATATTATTAATGATATCTTTGGCAGGAGTTCAAATGTTTGAGCACTTTGTCTTTAAGTAGACATGTATAGATATGAAATGCAGTACTGGAAAGAGTATATGCTGTGCATCCGTGATATTCACTGCATACATTAATTCTCAAAATCTTGCTATCAAACTATGTTTATTAGCATATTCCTATAAAAGGTTGTGTGTTGGTAAGTCTCTAGTTCACATGATTCATGTCAACACTCTACACAAGTACCATGCTTGTTGTGAAAACGTTGTGCTTGTTTCACCCTTCACAAAAGGGTGATTTTTAGCTTGCTAAGAGCAAATTATGGAAGTTCATGAAAAGAGATAATGTATGCTATTGTGTCATGCATTCTTTAGTTTTTTTTTCCTCAGAATGTCATTGTCCTTCTTGTGCTGCATTCAGATGTATATACATAGACACAGTCTATCAGCCTCTACTAGCTAGTATGCTAAGATGTTAGCTTGCTAATCGAAGGCTAATTGAAGGTTGCAGTTTATATAAGTTCTTTGATATTTATTTGGTTATGCTTTGAAGTGAATGAGGTCCAAGTTGAAACTTTATGTTCAGATGTTACACATCTGTGTGCCACACCCTTTATGAAAGTTAACCACGATTTTGCAACCAAAAAAGTTAAACCATGGTAACCATGTGGTTTTGCTACGCTAACCATAGTCTAACAATGATATTTTAGTCAAATTCTGGTTATACAAATTGTAATCAGTTTACCAAAAACTACAATTTTACTATAATAAAACCATGGTTAATTTTTGTTAGGAATGGCAAGGTGGCTAAAGGCCCATTCCCACCAATGATGATAATGATGATAACAATAAAGTTGTAATAGTCATTTTAGTTATATTAGGGAAATCACTTTCAGAACAATTTTTTTTTTTCCAGCTGAAGAAACTGAGTTAGCATTTAAAGCAGCAGATGACATAACGGCATTGTTCACTTATAATAAACACAATGTTGTTGTGCGTTGACATGGATGCTAACTTAGTTATCATTTTTAGTTATTGTTCTTGGCATGGACTTCATACCTCTAGCTTGATTCTTTGCACCATTGAACTGAATGGATTGGGGAACATTGATGCGATTAATGTAACCAACTGGAATGTTAAGATGTAATGGGACAAACTTTTTGTTAACGTCTGGGATTATTATTCTGTGTTTTTTTTTCTTTTATAATTCGCTGTTTTATGAGTTCTGTTGTCAGTAATAAATGCACCATTTCACTTGAAGGTGAAACAGGTCATTTCTGTGCAACTAGTAGCATCAAACTGTATTTTTGGGCTGATAAAACAATATGGTCTCAACCAATTGTTCATGATTTTATACTGAGTTTATAACCGATAGTGACACAGAAATCACACACTTCAAAGAAAAAAAACGACAACAAACAAGACCCCAGTGGAGCTTCATTGTGTTTTAATCCTGCAATACTATCAAAAATGTTGTACAATTATTCACATCTTTTATCATTTTCTTTTCACTTTAATTAATGTATACATGTCAATTCGAAGTGAAAAGGACCCCAGAAAAGACCTCATCCATTGTCATAATATTGTCTCTATTATATTCATCTCCTACAGAAATAAAGCGATGACGGGTTCCACTGACGCTCTTTGACAACTGTTGCAGATGACAAGGAGAGCCGACAATGATCTAGTCATTACAAGATAGTGCTAACATTTCCCTGATAAAGACAAATTAATTGAAGCAATCCAAAAATGAGTGTGCCTCTGTGGCTATTACATTCCAAGCGGTACATCCTTCGAAATACTAGACAGACAATGACATTGTCAAAGCAAATGCATTTTTTGTAGAGTACCAGCAAAGATTCTGTGTGTTAGATCACTACAAACGCTATGATTTGGATTAAATACAAAATACATTTTATGAGTAAGGAACAAGGCATCCTAATACCAGAAAAAATACTCTATGCAAGTACGCAAATGCCGAAAAACAAGTTTTAGTGCATTTGATTGTACATCTATTTTTCACTAGTATATCGCTAACAAACCTCCGTACTCAAGGGGGCGACAGAGTTACCTTCAAATGTCTTTATTATTGTGTTGTAAAGGTGCTAATTTTGGGGGGTAAAATGTATTTACTTCGATAGATATCTACGCATTCCAAATTTGGCATGAGGGCAAAAAATTTTACCATTTTGACTTTTATTATATGGAAGCCCGTTTCTGCCACTGAATAAATTATTAACTTTTTATTCTGCGTTTTTTTTCTCAGAATTGTGAGATATAAACTCGCAATTCCAAGTTATAAAGTCAGAATTTTAAGATACGAAGTTACGATTCTGAGTTATAAAGTGTTATATCTCAGAAATTCTAAGGAATATTGCATATAATTAATATAAAGTCACAAATCTGATTTTTTTTTCTTAGAATTGTGAGAATAGAGTAAACTCATAATTTCGAGTTATAAAGTCAGAATTGCGAGATATAAAGTCGCAATATGAGAAAAAAGTGGCTTTTTTCTCGTAATTGCGACGTTATATAAGAATTGTGAGATATAAACTTGCAATTGCGAGTTATCAAGTCTCAGAATGTTCTCAGAATTGTGACTTTAAATCTTGCAATTCTGACTATAACTCACAATTCTGACTTCATAACTTGCAATTGCAAGGTTATATCTCACAAATTTGTATCATGCAATTCTGAAAAAAAAAAGTCTGAATTGTGGGATAAAAAGTCACAATAACCTTTTATTTTTAATTCAGTGATGGAATCGGACTTCCATAGGTTCAAGTTAGTACGCTCGGTTTGAAAGTGTTTTCTATGTTGTACTTTATAAAGCTGTACTTTATCCACCATTTTCCTTAAAGCGGAAGTAAGCCTAAGGGTGAGCCTTCCTGGTTAGCTATACGCTTTGGGTAAATAACGAGGATAATAAAAACGTGCAATAAGCGGTAAAACTGTTTGCACTACAAACCGGTGTGTTCATAATTAAAATAACACATTAAAATAACATAAGACAGCAATTTTCAATATCAAACAAACTGTTTTGTGCAGTTAAGCATAGCTGAACACAGATGAGACTGGGAGCTTTACCCATAGAATTTACATTTTCACATTGCTACTAGTGGCAACTAACCCTTTAGTGTTTGAGCTTTGGTTAAAGACTTTTCAAAATTTTAGCTTCATTACAAAAGCTGGCCCTTGAAAGGAACACTGATGCTAAATTATGCTAAGAACACATTAAGAATGCGATCATGAATATCATTGAACATCACATTTTGCTACTCAACAACAAGAAAACGGGGATTGACTTGTGTAGTTAGCAGCATTTGCATTCATGTACTTGTTTAGGCTATGTTTCTGGCCTTGGGGTTTCTTTTTCTTTGTCATTTTGTAGAGTAACGAGTTTGTCTGAAGAGAGGATAATGGCAATGCTTTCACACTGCTTTTCCACCGATTTTGTCTTGAGTTTGCCAAATGCTGAAGAGATGTTACCTATACATGATAAATAACATGATTTAAAACGAGATGATTTATCGGTAAAGCCATGGAGGCAACGCAATGCCCAAAAGGTGCTCTGTATCACTGTGTAGAACTGAAAGAACAGCGTGGTTCATCCTGTACAGCTAAAAACTATAAATATGACACTATGTACTATGACCTAGTCACAAAAACTGTAAGTGAGCTATTTTTATGAAATGCAACTCAATGGATATATACTTACTTTTGCAGAGCTCTTGTTTACTGTATGATATTTACTGAAATACTGTCAAATAAAACCTTGACATGGTGTAAAGTATTCAAAGTTCTTAATTGCCAGTCTACACCGATTTCCTCCTGCTTGATTAACTGTGTGATTATGCAACTGGTGGTTAAAGGGTCTTTGTCTGAAAGGAGATGCTGGGTAATAGTGACATAATTACACGTTTGTTGAAAGAAATGCAAAAAAAAAAAGAATTTTGATCACTGTGCAAAACATTACATGATATTTAATGCAGTTCTTTGTCATACTGTTTTGCTTTGGGGTTTATGCCTATATCTACTTTATTTTTCCTGTAAGATCGATTGCGTAAATTTTATCCATCTCATCTGCTTCTATTTATTTTTACCATTCAAAAACGTTTTACTACCGCATTGAAAAATAAGGTGAAACAATTTATTTCTCTGACGGCAAACCAGAATATCAGCATTCATTGCTTCGTTAATACAATAAATCATTTAAAAAAAGTAGGTCTTTTGTATTTTTATGTTTTTACTGTCACTTTTGATCAATTTAGTAAGTCTGTTTTCCCACTAAATTTTTCCTCAGAATTGTCTTTTTTTCTCAGAATTCTCAGACATAAACTTTAAACTGTGAGTTACAAATGTGACATTGCGTGAAACAAACTCAAATTGTGCATTTATATCTCGAAATAGACTTTTTTCTAGGAATTGTGAGTTTATCCCTCAACTTTCTGACTTTATCAGATGCAAATTGCAAGTTAAGTCAGAATTGTGAGATATAAACTCAAAATTCTCAAAATGTATCAGTCTTTTCCCCTCTCAAAATCTATCTAATATATCTCATGAAAGGAAAAAAAGAAAGAATGCAAGGAAAAAAAGAATGGATGAAATAAAATGCAAGAAAAAAGTCAGAATTATGAGGTTTTTATCTCACAATTCTAAGAAAAAAAGTCAGAATGAGGGGGAGTCAGAATTGTGAGATAAATAGTCACAATTAGGCTACCTTTTTAATGTAACATTTTTTATTCAGTGATAGAAAGGGGCTTCCATGCACTCATGCTGAATAAAACTTTGTTTGAAATAAAGGAAGAAAAAAATATTTGGAATTATTGTGCTGAGGCATATATTCTTGTAAAAAAGCATGAGCAAATGTCAATGTCTTGGTGGGAAGGCCTTTAGATCTCACAAAAGCATTCCAGTGGAACTGTGGACTTTGCAAGCTAAGAGTTTTTTCTTTTTAAGTTTCAGATCTCAAAGTGAAGTCCTTACAATCTGCTACAGAACTTTCTCTTACAACCCAAAATTCTTTAGTCCTGCTGACTCTAGCTGTGCTAAGACAGAAAATACAATTGTACTTCCTCTGGCAAAGGCCGTATGTACACAGACTTGGTTTGGCATTGTCTTTTCGGATATATAACGTTTCTGAAAAGGTTCCAGGTTTTGACAACAAGCTTCGTTTTTGAGTCAATTCATTATCCTTGTGTTCAGTATATTTGATCATAACAGTCTTTGAGGTATGTGCCTACAGAAATAGGCTTCCAAAAATAAACCCTTACCCCAAGAAATATTCACAGAATTATGAGCAGGTGTGACAACTAACCCCTGCTGTTCTTATAAAGTAGGCTACTAATATGAGAAATAATTACTTGGCATTAGTAAAGATATTCATAACTACGTGACATTTGTACGGAGAACCCGTTAAATAGCCACCGAATACCACTCATGAGACGTGACATTTCAATTTATAAATTAAAAACTAATCCCGTCATACCGTACATTTGTTATGTCACGTGCCACTAATGTAATAGGTACAAGTTGAATTGGATTAGGCTGTAAAATCATTTTGAAATATATTAATGCAATATAATCATGAAAAGATTAAATGTTATCCTAATATTGCAATATGCATTTCAACAGATTATTAAGTGACACAATAAAAAGCACATTGCGATGCGTGTGATTCTTTCTATAGCCAGTAGGTCGCAGTACCTGACAGACGGTGGTCGTTTATAATCACTCGTTCATCCGCGCCGGTAGGGGGCAGTGTGACGTAATGATGCTCGCAGCTCAGAAGTAGAACGAGCCTCAGAAGTGAAAGGCGCAAAATCCCGTGTGCTAGCATCATTGGCTAGCAGTTGTGATTTTACAGACAACATGGACTGGTAAATATTACGTTTATTACAGTGTTATTGTTGTATGAATAATATCTGACTATTTTGGCTACTCTGCTTGCTTTGTAATTTACGTTATCGTAAGAACGGCTCCACATGGCAGTTGAGACTGTCAGTAACGTACAATAACAAACGAGAGAAAATAAAATATAGTTTTTTATTGACTATTAACTGCTTAACATATGCAACTTTAGTGTTATTTTATGTAAATACAGCACTGACGGGGCTTTAATGTTGTTTTAAAAGTACTTTAGCTGCGTTTTGACAGTGCATAGCTAATTATTGTTAACGTATATGAATGTATTTTACTGTGTGTTCGTTTAGTTTTTGAGTGTGTGTATGTGTGTGAATATACAGTAGTCAATCTAAGGACAGAAGAATCAATGTTCAACTGTATTTGTGAGCATGTGGCATAAATAACCTAATGTTGTATTATAGATGATGATGTGGTTCTGGTGCTTGTATTTTGCGCAGGAATCAGACCTGGTTGAGTCCAGTGGTTCGGGACGATGAAGTGACCCGTGCTGCCCGCAGAAAGAGTTCACACAAAAAAGTTGCATGTATCCTTTGCAAAATAGTCAACTAAAGTTATGTTTGTTGACATAGCACTTTGCTATGTTGATAGTTTCTTGTAAGAACTTCAATTTTAGCAATAAGCAGCTCTACATAATAATAGCATTATTTAGCTTAAGGCTTATTTCAGTTCAGTGAGTGATAACATTTCGAAGGTTAGTGATTATAAAATGAAAAGCTGCTCTACAGAAGACATTAGTGTTGATAAATCCAGTTAAGGTCAGGTTTTGTTCGTTTCATCTGGCAGTGTATATCTGTGCTGAAACTGTTATAGACACCTAGGAAGTAGTTTTTTTTTCCTTTATTGTGTGTTAAGTCCCACTGTCACAGGATGACACACATGGCGCCAGCACTACCCCTGCTAGACCTCTACTGCGCCAAACACCTGGATCTCTCCTCAAACAAACAAGTAAGTAAACAGC
Source organism: Enteromius fasciolatus (assembly GCA_032361145.1). NCBI lineage: Eukaryota > Metazoa > Chordata > Actinopteri > Cypriniformes > Cyprinidae > Enteromius > Enteromius fasciolatus. Next base: position 11,231,432 of record JAUMHR010000047.1, on the reverse strand, counting down.
TTTATATATAATATAATACAATATGAATGTTACATGGAAATGGTTTTCATAATATATACTGAATGTAGTACACACAAATACATGTCAATACTTTTCAATGAATGAACTGCCTGAATCCTTTAGTACTGTTTTACATTTGTTAAGAGTGGTCTGTACTGATATACATTCAAAACAGAGTTGATTCAGACGGCTTCAACATTTCTCTCAAGTTTATTTGCTGTAGTTTCATAAAATATGACAAGTACTCCATAATTTTTCGGCCTCAAAGTTTTATTTGTAGTACACTGTATGAAGACTTTTTGGATATGTCACTGTTCTGATGTGTTGTTTGACTGTAAATTATATACAGTCACCCCAAGAAGTGCACTCAGAAACCCAGATGTGTCGGCCATCCTCGGGACAGGAGGCAGAACTCCTCGTTTCGTTAACACACCTCGTGCTAAAGGCAGTCTGAGCATGGTGAGAGACCTACATTTTTATGATTTGTCCTTAAGTCATCCTGACTCCATTTAATGATCTTGTTTGATGTCAGCGGTAACTGTTTTGCCTGGGGTTTTTGTTTGTTGACACTTCAGAACTTGGATGACAGTGATTGGACAAACAGTCTTTACCCGTCTCCTCTCTCTGGGCTGGTGGACACCAGCTTCACTGAGGATGTCAGCATGAGCGCTCTCATGCTAAAGGAAGATGATCCGGGAGAAGCTGGTAAATAATCATCATCATCACCACAAATAAAATGACTGGTTTACATGATTCCTGATTTCACACTCTCACTTTTTCTTCTCCCAGCTTCTCTTAGTTTGTTTCCTGATTTCCTGCAATCATATTTACGTCATGCGTCCACAGATGTCTTCGATCTTTTAGAGGAGTATGAGACTCTCTGTCAAGATAAGGTATATGCCTAGACAGACTGTGAATTTCAGAATCATGTGATTTATTTCATTATATGTAGAGATCGATATATTCATACTCGATTAGCGGTAAATCGGCAGATCATTGACAAGCTACCCCAATGAATCACTGAACGCGATATTGTGCAGTTTGTCAGTGATCAGGCCCAGCTCTGCATTAAGTAGAAATGTGTAAATATATATATATATATATATATATATATATATATATATAATATACAGCAACTAAATTGTTTGAATGGTAGCTAAATGAAAATGTTGGCACGGCAAGCTGAAACAAATTCTCCCCGAGATTTGTAATGTGCTCGCATGTATTGTAGGTTAGTATGTTGCAGAAAATGGTTCTTCGATCGGCCCCTGGTCAGCAGAAATCCTCCAAGACAGTCAGCATTACCTGGTTGCTGCAGCAAGAGATGGTGACTTGGAGACTCATCACTTCACTGTACAGGTACTACACTCTCATACACTGCTGTTCAACGTTAAATGAAGGAATTAATCATTTTATTCTGCAAGGATGCATTAAATTGACTAAAATTAGCAATGAAGGCCAAATGTTACCAAAGATTTCTATTTTAACTAAGTGTTGTTTTAAGTCTCTCTTCATTATTAAATCTTAAAAAGGATTGTATCACAGTTTACTTAGAAGTATTAAGCAACACAACTGCTATTTACTTCCTTAAATATGGTTATATATATGGTTATATATATATTGTTATAATTCTCTCAAATACAGAGACAGAATCCATACTGTTTTAGAGGAAGACATCATGATGGATATAACTGTAAGTGCTTTTGTGTTACATTGCACTGAAAACATGAATGTCATTGCGTTATAGTACACAATGTCAAACCTTATGATAGCACAATTAGGATACAAGTTGTCTGCGGTGATATTGCAAATGTTGTGTTAACTATGTGCGATTTGACACTATCAAGTATTTAGCAAAAAACATTTGCAACACCCCTACAGAGGGCACTCATTACTTGAAGTCTAGACTAGTGAACTAGTGAGCATTTCAGAAGCATGAATGAATCAACTGTTTAAACGATTCGGTTCAATTGCAATGACTCACTTGTTAATAGGGACTTGCTTCCACCTACTGGCGGCTTTAGTTTGACATTTAAAGTATCTTTTTATGTAAATAATTTGAAAACATTTCATGTTTTAATATATAAAAACATTATTCATACATTTGTAATTGCAGGTTAAATGCACTCATGCCTTGCATTAAACATTGTGTAAATACATTTAAATGCCATTTCAGATGCAGCTTCTGTTTCCTCTGCCTTTCAAGGTTTTTATTTGATTTTATTTGCTCGGTAACAGCTCAAATTCTGTTTAAATTCTAAGTCCAGTTCGCTGACGAATTTGATACAGAAGATAATTCATGCTTTATAAAGGTAAAATGCTCATAAATAGTATGAATCTATTTAACCTTATTGGAAATATGAATTTATATCAACGTGAACAGACTATAATACAGTATATAAAATTATTGGAACACAATAACACACAGCAAAATATCATCTAATTACCGTTATCAATAAAATCCCAGAAGATACGGAGAGGTTATTTTTGTCAGGATCGCACACCCGAAGTAGAAGGACACTGTTCAAACAGATGCTGTGACATTCATACTTTAATGGTGACTTTTGGAGCCACTGCCTATGAACTTGTGGTTGTATTTTCTCTGGAGATGCCCACTGAGAGTGAGAAGACAGTAATGGAGCAGTTCTTCCAGAAGGGTAACATGGTGCGACAGAGCCAGGTACTCATGCGTCATTTACACCCATCTTTCTTGTTGCTGCATGGAAAAAACACTTTGCTCAGTGTGTGTGTGTGTGTGTTTTTATTTAGCTGGTGGTGGATTGGTTGGAGAGTATCGCTAAAGATGAGATAGGAGACTTCTCTGATAACATTGAATACTACGCCAAATCAGTGTATTGGTGAGTGATATCACTGCTTATTGAATATTTCTGAACTGAGGTTGGAATGTAGGTAGATCTTTCATGGTGGATTGTTCGTGTTTAGGGAGAACACACTCCACACCCTGAAGCTGAGAAGAAATCAGTCCAGCGGTGGTTTCAGCAGACCACTGGTCACAGAACTGGATCCCGACGCTCCCATCAGACAGAAGAGACCACTGGCAGACCTGGACAGAGAGGACGACACTCGCCTGCTCAAAAACCTCTTCAACCTCATACGAGCTGGCATGACTGATGAGGTGAGTTTGTTAAAAGGGATGGGGTGGTTTAGAGTTGAGTATTGTAGCACTACAAAACAATTAATTAATTACATGGAATGTTTGTAACCAAAACCAGAACAACTCATTTTTACAGATAGCAATTTCAAAACATTCAAAAGTTCAAAACTGTCATGTTACTTTGATCATTTGTTTCTTTTGAAGCCAAAAACTGAATACTGAAAATGTCACTGTGTGTCTTTGCTACTCTGTATTTGTGTGTAGGCTCAGAGGCTGTGTAAGCGCTGTGGTCAGGCCTGGCGTGCTGCCACTCTGGAAGGCTGGAAACTGTATCATGACCCCAACATCAACGGAGGTCAACACACGCACATACTAAATACATTAATATCACTTCTTTATTTTAAATTGGACTTAAAGAGATGAAAGTTCTGTTATCATTTATTCACCCTCGTTTTCTATTAGACTTCATATTTGATATGTTTTGACATTTTTTATGAAACCAGTTACTTCCAAAAGTCCTGGTAAACATAATCCGTATGACTGAGTGGTGTGTTTCTGAAGAGGTGTGACTGCTTTATATATATATGTACACACCAAGGAGGTTTGTATGGGTTTAGAATGACGAGAGTGAATGAATAATGGCAGAATACAATTTTCAAGTGAATTATCCTATAATAAAGTTTAAAATGTGACTATATGTCTCCATCCATGTTGTAACTGTAGTGTGATTCATTAATTGAACACATGGTCCAGAAATTTAAACAGTTTCAGACTATATAGCCCTTATTTTTAAACTCTCATGTTAGTTATTTAACTATAGTCACTAGTCCTAGTTATCAATACTGAATTTTTAAAAGTGAGTGCAGTTGCTTAAAATCCAGTCATTACATTGTCCAGTTGGAGTTAACCCTGGTTGTGTGTGTGTGTGTTTAGGAGATGGAGAGCTTCAAGCAGTGGAGGGGAATCCGCATCGAAGTGTGTGGAAGATTTGCTGTTGGAGAATGGCAGAGGAGGTGAGGAAACTAGATCAGTTTCCTCACAAATAAATGTGTATATAGGGCAGTGTTTCTCAAACCTGGTGTTGTCACCAAAAAACATGTTATAATGCACAGTGTACATAGCTTTTTATACATGATAAATAGCCTTTAGTGTAAGTGTAACTTGTTCTGGGTAACAAAGTCTTGAAATTTAAAAATGAATAATTAAATTAGTTGAAATGTCTGTGCTGAACACAGCTTCTGTGAATGAGTTGGGGGTTTTTTTTCTTCATTTTGAAAGATTCTGCTTTGTTTTGCTGTTTCAGGAGCAGTTTAACAAATATGAAAGAGCTATCTATGCTGCACTAAGTGGAAACCTCAAACAGGTAAGGTCACCTAGCTGCTTTTACACATTGTTTTTCTTTCTTTCCTCTTATTTTTAGTCATTATTTGTCCTCCTATTCCTGCAGCTGCTACCCGTGTGCGAGTCGTGGGAGGACACAGTGTGGGCGTATTTCCGGGCGATGGTGGACACTCTGGTAGAGCAGGAAATCTGTTCTTCTGGTCTGGGCAGTGAAGAGCTGGAGGAGCTGCCCAGAGAGTTCCTAGAGACCAAGTATGACTATAAACATCCTCTAAATTCCATCTTATATGTGACCCTGGACCACAAAACCAGTCGCTGGGCTATATTTGTAGCAATAGCCAAAAATACACTGTATGGGTTAAAATTTTGTTTTTTTGGCAAAAATGCTTAGGATAGTAAGTAAAGATCATGTTCTGTGAAGATATTTAGTAAATTTCTTACCGAAAATATATTAAAACTTACTTTTTGATTAGTAATATGCATTAATAAGATCTAATTTGAACAACTTTTAAGGTGATTTTCTCAGCATTTAGATTTTTCTGTACCCTTAGATTCCAGATTTTCATTTAGTTGTATTTCGGTCAAATATTGCAAATCATACATCAATGGGAAGCTTATTTATTCAGCTTTCAGATAATGTATAAATCTTAATTTCGGGTTTTGTACGGTTTTGTTGTCCAGGGTCACATATATGGTCTTCATGTCCTTTTCCAGTAAGTGATTAATTCCATCATGTGGCATTTTTTAGTTGGACATTGGAGAAAGTTTTCGAAGAGCTTCAAGCGTCAGAATCCAAAGTAAGAGTGGATGAATGAGGTTTTTAAAAGACTGAATTGATGAAAAATGTTATTTCCTGATCTTTTCACATGTTACGTTGACAGAAAGTTCTGGATGCAACCAAGGAACATTACCATTTGATTCAGAAGTTTGTAATTCTTGGAGATCTTGATGGTATGCTTCAAAATGTCAGTTTTTCTATTCAAAATGTTTTTCTTTTTAAGGTTAATGTTTAACTTGTGTTGAAAGGTCTTTTGGAGGACTTCAGTGATTGGATGGGAAGAAGTACAGCTTTGCCGGCTCATCTGTTGCGCTTTATGTCACATTTAGTGTTGTTTTATCGCAGTTTGGGCATGCAGCTCAAGGTATGTACATTATGTACTTTTTTTTTTGCTGATCATATTTTAAAGCTTATACAGAAAAATATATTAAAATGTTTGATGCAGACTGAACACTGTGGTCTGTGTTTGTCAGGAGGAGGTGTGTGTAGATGTCCTGAAGGCCTACATCTCACTGTTAGTAAAGGAAAAACAGGTGGATCTCATTGCGTTTTACGTCAGTCACCTTCCTGCTGACATGGCCGTGTCACAATACGCTCAATTCCTGGAGGAAGTCACTGAGACCGAGCAGCGCAAACACTGTCTGGAGCTGGCAACACAAGCAGGTGAGGTCAAAGGGTCTTGTACAACAACCGAAAGAGTTTTATTTTTCAATAATAACTGTGCGGACATAAAATGTTTATTACATTGTTATTATGCACTTATTAAATAGTTTTTGTGGCGTTTAGGTTTGGACGTAGCAGCAATCACAAAAACAGTAGTAGAGACCATCAGAGAGAGAGACACAGATGAGTTTGCCCACCATGACCTGACCCCTGCGCTAGATACGGCAACTACAGTGGTAAAAAAAACCTGCTAACTGTTAATTTATAAATCTAAATCCATATATCAATAGAATTCACACAACACTCTTTATCTGTTCAAACAGGAGGATCAGCAGAAGATTGATGTCATTGACTGGCTGGTGTTTGATCCCACTCAGCGAGCCGAAGCCCTTAAACAGAGCAATGCCATCATGAGGAAGTTCTTAGGTGAGACTTTTGCTGCTAAATACGATTAGTGCTGTCAAATGATTAATGGCATCCAAAAGTTAACATAATATATGTGTGTGCTGTGTATATTTATATAAGTACATACACACACATACATGTAAATGTTTAGATATAAATTATAACATGTAATCAGATTTATATGAATATAAATATTATTAATTAAAAATTGTAAAAATAATTTAATTCATTCATTCATTAATTAAAAAAAAAAAAATTACCAAAATGTATTAGTGTATTATTTGTTAGACTAAATGCATTAGTCTAACAAATTTTTGTATTTGTGTTTCAATTTTTCTGAATTTTATTTAAAAAATGCATTTTCCAAAACATACAGTAGTTTATACCATTCAAATCTTAGTTAGGTCAGTTAGCTCAGATTAATAGCATTGCTGTTTAATTTATTCACATCTAGTATTCTTCTTTCGCCGTAGCATCTAAGAAGCATGACGCTGCTAAGATGGTCTTCTCCAAAGTGCCGGAAGATTCCATGCGGGAAATCTGCCGCCAGTGGGAGGAGCAGGGCATGGACACGCCCCTTCCCGCAGAGGATGCGAATGCTATTCGTGAGCATCTATGCATCCGCGCCTATCTGGTAAGGGGCTGCATCTTCAATGAGTTATTTGTCACTGTATTGAATGTAGTTAAAGTGAGATGATCTTACTCTCCCACCCCCCACAGGAAGCTCACGAAGCATTTAATGAGTGGTTCAAGCACATGAACTGTCCTCCGGTGAAACCCACAGCTCCTGCTCAAGCCAAGTTTACAGAGAAGGTGGCCCATGAGATGAAAGAAGCCGAGTATAAGGTCAGAACGGACTGTTCTCAAAAGTGCAGACAACTACTCTGTGATGAACACTGCTAGCTTTTATCTTTAATGGCTTTTCTTTGTCACTTCCTCCAGATGGAGTATGAGAACTGGCAGGGCCGTCTGGGAGCGCTCACAGAGGATGTGAAGGAGAGGACATATAATGTGCTGCTGTTTGTAGATGGAGGCTGGATGGTGGATGTCAGAGAGGTGAATAAGCTCTTTAGTTATTTTAACGGGTTGGCACACAAATAATTGTACTCATTTTAATGTAGTGTAGGATGTTTTAGATTCACTGTGTATGTGTGTTTTTGGCAGGACACTGAGGAAGACTCTGAGCGCGCTCATCAGATGGCTCTGCTGCGGCGTTTGTGTCTGCCCATGATGTCTTTCCTCCTGCTAACTGTACTGCAGCGCACTGAGCGCCACCAGGAGAGTCTGCGTCTAGCTGACATCATCGCATCTGACCAACATCGACTCTATGAGGTGTGATGTCAGAGCCCTTTAGAAAGTGACTGTAAATATGTGACCCCGAAGCACAAAATAAGTACCACCGGTATATTGATAGCAATAGCCAAAAATACATTGCATGGGCCAGAATTCCTGATTTGTTTTACCTTCTATGCCAAGAATCATTAGGTTATTAAGTGGAGATCATGTTCCATGAAGACATTTTGTAAATTTCCTAACGTAAATATATCCCAAAAAAAGATTTTGTTTTTGATTAGTAATATGCACAGCTAAGAACTTCATTTGGACAACTTTTAAGGGTGATTTTTCTCAATATTTAGTTGTATCTCATCCAAATATTGTCCTATCCTAACAAACCATAAGTTTAAAGCTCATTTATTCAGAATTCAGATTATGTATAACCCTCCATTTCAAAACAAATGGACTCTTGTGTTTGATTTTGTGGTCACCTATAGACATGAATATCACATGTCAGTAAGACTATGTTGACTTAATTTGCTATCGGAAGTGATCATAAGATAACGTAAGTGCTCGTGTTAAATACGCCCCCAGTTTCACAGACAAGGCTTAAGCTAGTCCCAGACTAAACTGCATGTTTGAGCTGTCTCAGATGAAAATATCTTAAAACATGTCAGTGTCATTGTTCTGTGTTAAGATGCACACCTGTAATATTTTCTTATAAGGCATTTTTGTAAAAGTTGTTTAAATATCTTAATTTAACTAATGCCTAGTCCTGGCTTAAGCTAAACCCCGTTTGTGAAACCGGGCCATGATGTTTTAGCGTTGGTTCATCTGACCTGTCTTTCATTTTGCCAGGTTTTCTCTAAAGACGAGCTGCAGAAGTTTCTTCAGAAGATGAGGGAATCCTCTCTACTCCTGCTGGATAAAGGGCTTGATCCGCTTGGATATGAGATTCAGCCCTAGACACTGTTTGTCTCTCAAGCTGTTTATGTCCGCAGGAAAAAAAGAAAAGCTTAAGTAATTTTGTATTTGAATAAAGATGAATTGTTAAAGATGAATTTGCTCAATTACTTGGAGAGGCTTTTTTTATGAGTCAGACTGATATTTCATCTTTCTTCAAGAAGAAGAAATTTTTGGATTTTATTAAATTGAATACCAGACAATTTCTTCTAATCTTTAATAACTTGCACGAGCATATTCTACATGCTTAACCCTAACCAATACCAATAGCAAAGCAGCAGTCTATTGAAGCAATGGTTTGAGAATTCTATTTTAAAGTGTGACCACAAAAGCAATCGAATTTAAGAATAAGGTAATAAGGGTATTTACACCATATACCTCAAGAAACGATCCAAATAAGTTAGTAATTCAAAGGGTTGATGCACCAACATTAGGCTTGTGGATGTGCCTGGAGGCTATAGTAGGATTGATTTTCACACTTTTTGCTCCAATGAACATTGTTTTGGGTAACTATAAGAAAAAAAATGTAGAAAAATGCGTTTTCTACATTTCTGGTTTATGCTGGTCACTTGCTTATGGGGTCAAATTTCCTTCAAAAGTATTGTGGTCACAGATCGAAAAATAACAAGCGTGAATGAAAGATTTGAAAACGCATGTAAAAAAATATCGCACACAAATGAAA
>JAUMHR010000047.1:11179281-11206241 GCA_032361145.1 Enteromius fasciolatus | reverse complement strand
GAACTGCGACTGTATGCAAGTATTGTGCAACACGCATCCAATTCAGTTTATTAATGATTACATGATATAACTTTTTATTACTGTATCCTAAATTGTGGATAATTAAGCTATATGTCATATGCTGAAGTACATTTCTGGAGTGTTAAACATTAAAAGAAAAAATAACAAGAACCGTACCGAACCGAAAACCGTGACCCTAAAACCGCAATACGAACCAAACCGTAGGTTTTGTGAACCGTGCCACCCCTAATAGGCATACTAATAAGCAACTAGTTAATAGTGAGAATTGATCACTATACTAAAGTGTTATCCAATTATAAAATATTACTTTTATGATATGCTTTTGATTCATTAGGAAAAAATATAATTAATATTGATTTGTATTATTCTAGTATTATATCCTAACAAAATGCTAAAATAATACAAATTAATATTAATTTTATTTTTATTTTATTATTCCAATATTACTACTACTAATAATGTTAACACTGTAATATAGGGACCAATTCTCACAATTAACTAGTTGCTTATTATTGACATGTTGGCTGTTACTATTAGTACTTAAAGCACATGTTCTGTATGACCATATTTTACATCCCTAATCCTACCCACTTAACTTAACAACTATCGCACTAACTATTAATAAGCAGCACATTAGGACATTCTTTAGTTAATGGTTTGTTAACGGCAAGAATTGCTTCTTAAAATAAATTGTGACTATAATAATATGAAACATTCACAATCCTTATTTTTTGCATAATCTGTCGCTCATTTAGCCTAGTTATTGTAATTAAGTTATTAAAAAGAACCTCTTAATAAAAATACTTGTCCATAGATGCCTGAGATTCTGTATGTAGCATAGGACAAGTGTTTAGAACATGAATGAATGGAAAAAGAAATAATACAAAATTGGTTGTAAGTATTTGTCCTACAAAACAATATGAAGTTCTATTCAGTGTACTCCCACTAGCCAATGTGGAGCATGTTTGACTATTGTGAACGCTCCAACCATACTGGTTGGGTTGACCTCAGAACACATATAGTGTGAGCACTAACTACAGATCTAGAAAGCAATAGATTATTCAACATATTACACTTGTGAGTCTCAGCACCCCCAAACCACTAAAAATCATAAGCCACAAAGTTACCATTACAGCAGGCTCCATTGTGCTGCGCGAGATTGCTTTTCTTCCTGTTTTTTTGCACTTGCATCGTAATGACGTAAGCGTGCTGAGGCCTGTTAAAGTGCGATGTGAATGTTGGGCAGAGGGGAGGAGGTAAGGCATTCATGCTTAACAAGCCAACTGTGTCTAATAGACAGTTGTACGAGAACAGCATTACTATTTGATTAAGAGAAAGAGGAATTTTAGAGAGTAAACTACGTAATTGTTATCGGTAATTGCTATCTTTATCTTCTTTATCTTTAGTAACAGTTTGATGCAACATGAAACTTTAACACTCACCCACACATATTTGCATGCTTCAACTGTAGCATGTGACACACTTTCATCTGTGTATTTTTCTCAACATGGTAAACGTGTGGCTGGTGTTGGACAGGCGGGTTTTCCTAGTCGAGGGTAACGGCATGTTCTAGTAAGCAGGCAGCTACAGCGGGGCAAATATTGACAAGCTCGTTCAAGGCTCAACAGTGAGAGTCTGGATATGGTAAGGCAGGAGATCTCAGTGTAGGGGATAAAGCTGTTTGAACTTGCTGTTTTGGCAGAGGCTGATGTTCAGTGAACGAGAAAAACAGAAGGGGAGGGAACTAGAAAACAGAAGGGGGAATGAACGCTTGAGCACCCAAAAAGGTGAACAGGCTGAGAGAGATAGAAAAGGGAGGATAGAATGTGAGGTAAACAGATAAAGAAAGATAAATAAAGAATGGTTGTGGAGGACAAAAAGATATAAGGTGATTCATCTCTGTCCCAACTAGGTGAAACGTGAAACAGCTCCGAAGAGAGAAATTTACTGTGTGACATGATAAACAACACAGCTCATAATTTGGTATTTAAAGATTATGTTTAGAAAAGTTGAGATCGTATTGAGATATCCAACTTATATGATATAGTCTGAAGAGACACAGATTACTAGGGTCATTATCATAGATGCTGAAATTTCTGTTTCTCTCCAGTTGAAATATTAAATTTTGGTTGTGATTTTTCTTTTTCCTGTGGGGTGATTCATTGCTCAGTACTTTATCGCTTCACACTTGATTAGGATGTGGTGTAAAGTGAAACAGAGGACATATGCGAGAGACAGAAAAACAGAATGGAGACTTAAATGGGTGGAGGAAGACAAAGATACCCACTATGCTGCAGAATCATTGAGCTGGTACTCTCTGGATCGACTGAAACAGGCCTGCACTCCTCCGTCTTTCCACAAACGCTTTATCACTCCGGCCAGCTCGGCTGTCATGAAACCCTCCTCAGCACTGCCCGCCAACACAAACAACTGCCTCGCATCATCCTGAGACGCAAAAGGAGAACTTTTAGTTTTTGCATGGATTCAATCACTAGCTGTGTTTCCAATTGCCTGTTATTGGAATATCGCAAAAAAAAAAAGCTGGATAAATGCACATACCTTTCTTAAAATGCACATAAAAAACATATGCGCACAATTGAGTAGCATAAACTTTTTATGGAAACACTTAAACACCAAATAAATTCCACCATGTGACTTTGTGCGATGAGATGGGAATAAAACTTGACTAACTTAACCAGTGGACTAATCTCGGTGCACTGCATCGGAAATGTTTTGTTCATTCTATAATACCTTAGCTAAGTCTGTCATTAAAGTATTTCTTTCACTAATGCATTTCCAAACATCAAATCAATTGCAATTTCTGAGCGAAACATTTATCATCAAAGGCAATTAACTTAATTGAACTTTCAGCTGCCATATGGACCGTTACAGTTTCTCCCGTTCATTCACATTCTTACAGTGTCTGTAAATCTACACAAGTGGGCTGTAGGCGACATGAAGCGCACCAGGCCACCAATCCTGTGACTCACCGCTCGTGCTGCGTCTCCGAAATCGATCTTGAGTCGCCCCATGGCACGAATGATGGCGATGATAGACTGAATAGTGTTGCTGTAGACAACAGCTTTGTACTGTTTGCACTCCTCCTCCGAGTAGCCTGCCTCATGGATGATTCTATATGAAGAGATATGAGTAACCAATAAAAAATATTCAGCATAAAACTGAAGCGTAATTAGAGTAGAAAATTAAAACAAGTCACTTACTTCATTTGTTTGACTATTGTGCTCTTCCCAGACTCCCCAGCACCTGTCAAAGAGCAGTTGAGTAACAGTTAGCTTATCTGTCTGCAAACTATACAAATAGCGCAAGTGTCTAGACATAATGAATTACAAGAATAACAAAACGAGTTAATGTATGAGCCCCACAAGGCAGAAAATTAAAATGGAAATTAAAAAAGAAAGCCTTTGTAAGTTTCAGTTTGCTGCTTTGTTTTCTGAGAAGCCCTTGCATGAATTTTTAAAACCCTGTAGAGCGATGTAGACAAGATCCTGCAAATACAAGATCTAAGACACTGAACGTTGTTGTACATAGTCGTTTTAACGCTTTCATTATTGCCTATGAATATTTCATTAACTTCTCAGAGTGGTGGTTGAAGGGATAGTACATCCAAAAAATTTAATTGTCCCACATTTACTCCTTCACGTCGTTCTATTCTATTGTTTTTAAAGAATGTTCATGGAGTCAGACAGTCGCAGTCCACATCTACTTTCATTAAATGGAAAAGAGCAGCGTGAACATTGTGCTAAACATCTCCATTCGTGAAGAAAAAAGGCCATGCGGCTGGACGTAAGAGTGAATAAATAATGAGCTGAGTAGATAAAATCATTAGACCATACCTACTGGTCCAGTCCCTTGCATGTTCACAAATGTGCACTGCTGGTAAACTCTGTCAGCTCCTACTGCTGCATTGATTGATTCAATAATGGCTCCACTTATAGAATCCAATTAAACCAAACAGCTTATCTACTGGGACATCGTTCCCTAGCATTGAGACAGAAAACTCAACTGCTATTTGTGTCTTGATCTGAACAGAAAAGCTCTAAAACAGATTTATTGTACTTTATCTCTTTAAAAATACATTTTTTTTGCATTGATATCACAAGAAAAACTTCTTACTGAATTTTTTTTTGTGTGTTTGAAGAACATTAAGCAACTTATGCAACCATAGATGCCAATAAAGAACCTTTATACTGTAAATATCTTCAATTGTCAATATCCTGCATTTTGGTACAGGGCAATCTGCTTGTTCAACCAATAGCTAATGGAAATGTGTTCTTCAGTACAAAAATGTTATATTTTGCTTGTCAAAATTGACTTTTAATGGTTGGTCTACTCTTTTAAGCAGAGGAAATTCACCACACCACATTCCTTTCTGATATTGTTGCTTGCATTATGCAAATGTTAGGAAGTTTAAATGGTCAAGGTGCTTTCAAAAGAGCCTTGTATTGAACATTCTGAGCATTCCACTAATATGCAGGCAAATAGGAGCTTAGAGCACACAGTCATGTGTAGTTATGTGTGTACAGCTCTTTGCCGAAGGCTTAGAGCCTGATCAAAGACCAGCATCTGATAAGCTTATTATGGGTTACATTGGAAACCATAAGTAAGTGGATGGTGACCGATCAACTTCTAAGTGCTTAAGAGGGTGGAAAAATGGTTTCGCCCATTTCAGCACAGTAGAATCAAATAATAGACCATCACGTTGTGGACAGAAATTGGTTTAAATAATATTGCTGAATATAGGAATAAAGAAATAACAAAAACAATAGAAAAAGCATATGCTTTTAGTTATTTAATTGTGTCAGCCGCTTTTTCAATATGATATCTCTTTTCTTGGACACACATATTTATACTATAGTATTTACATTTTTACTTTTCACATTTTTATGTTTCATATTTTCAGTTTTCAATTTAATCTGATCAAGTTATGTACTACTTGTGTTATATTTATTATTAGATGTTCAATATTTAAATGTCTATCATTTGAAAATAATTCTATATAGCTTTAATTAATTTTTATTTCAGTTTACATTTTAGTGCATTCATTTAAAATGGTCAGTTTAGTCAAGAAAACATTTTATATTTTATGTTAGTTTATCTTTATTTCAATTAATGAAACTTGACTTTTAATATTATTATTTTTAGTACACCATAACAACTTGACAACAATTCATTTCATTAAATTTGACTGTATCTTTGAATAAATGAATAGAAACCACTTTTCGGGTTAAAACGCACCCTTGTGTGTTTTGCTCCCTGTTAGTACTGTATCTGTGAGAAAAATCAGTTCCTGCCATGGAAAACAAAACAGACCTTTAATTTCTATCCAAATGTTTTTAAAAGCTAAAACATTATTACACCTGTAACGGAAGAATTCCGACAGGCTGTGGTGGAATATCAAACCACTGAATTGGAAAATAGAGGTGTATGTTTTTCTAACAAGAAACTGTGTTATGAGCAGTGCTGGAAACAGCCCTCCAGGGCTAAAGCAACCTGGGAGAGATCTTAATAAAGCAACCACCATACACAGAGAAACGTGCCACTAGAGAAACAAGGTGCGAGCCTGTTTCTATTCGTGAAAATGAACTGTGGAGGAGCTGTGAGCCGTGGCACAATTTCACACATGTGATCGTGCACGCAAACGCATGCATCTGCACACGCGCATGCTTGAGTACGAACTCTCGTCACACTGCCATAGCAACCGGCCCTGTTTCTGAGGACATGCTGCCAAAGAGGGCTCAGATACCTGATGGGCGCGTGCCAGAGAAAAGAAGCTCTGCAGTGTGTATCGCTCATATGCATGCGTTTCCAGTAATGCATGATTACCCCTGTTTGTCATAGTAACTTGCTCTTGGCTCCCTGCTGATTGTGCATATAAAGTGTGTCATTTCATTGTGGCAGATAAACTTCTTCTGTTTGATTGTCATTTCTGGCAAGAAAGGGTCTGGATGTGGGTTTAAATTGAGGAAACTTTAATGATTTCTTGACATTTGTTGTCATTTACTTCAAGTAGAAGATTTTAGTCTGTCTACATTTATAGTCCAAAAAAGAGGAAGCATCATAAAAGCTTTACTTGGTTATACATTTATCTGCATGGTACTAAATGACTACACCAAAATGAGAAAACGTCAGCATTAGCAAATATCAATTGATGAATCTATACCTGGTTCCTTTGGTGGACTGAATGACCCAAGCAATTCCTCACAAGCAAACACCCATCATGACACACTCCAGCACCTTGTAAGCTTACAAATTAGGTAAAAGTTGTTGGGACACCTTGAGCAAGCCTGCTGAGGTGTGATAAACAAATGTCAACACATGCTGAAATTGCCGTTTCCTTTTTGGGTGTTGTCTCATAGAGACATTTTAGGTTATATTTCACCCCAAAATGAAATAATAATAAAGAAATTGCATTAAAAAAGTCTCTGCAATGCAGTTAAGGATCAGTTGAGTGCAAGAACACATTAATATTGCCTTGGAAACGTATTGTAAAAAGCATTGAAATACCATGGACTTTAGTTCTAATATATATTCTATAAAAGACAATGTAGCGCCTGATGTCTTTGCATTATGGCCACCATTAAAAATGTTATCTTCCAATGTATAAAATAAAGTAACAATTCATTTTGGTCACTCTTTATTTTAAGATCCAGTTCTCGCTATACTAACAAACCATTAAATGCAACATTTGCCTCAACACATCCCTAATTTCCTGATTCTTAAAAATTAGTAACTCAACCATTCTTCTCCTATGACTTCCGCCATTTTAGAGAATATTACTGAAAGCGTATGCTTTCCTCTAGGCATAAACAGCCACATATTATGCACATGCGTGTGCTTTCAGCCGGATGTAAACAAGGCCGATTATACGGTGCGTTGAGATACTCTCTAAAATGGCGGAAGATGTAAGTCACGGGAGATAAATGGATAGAGAAAATTATGTTATTTTTGTTTTCTTTGCACAAAAAAGTACTCTCCTAGCATTGCAAAGCTGAAGTTGATCCTCTGATGTCCCATGGACATGAGGGTAAGTAATTAATGAAAACATTTCACTAACCCTTTAACACTGGTAAATCACTAGCTAGCTAAAAATGTAATTATATTTAATTTAAATATTTTTAAAAAACAGGAAAAATTAGCATTTTATGCGCCATATACTGTAGATAAGTAGCGTACATTTACTTTAATTAACTTTATCTCTTTTGTTCTGTGTATGTAATGATTTAAAATAAAATATGCGCTGGTAATGATTAAGACTGAATTTGGTGGTTTTATTTAGAGCAATTGTTATGCTTGTTTATCTTCTTTTGTGTGAAGAAAAACATTATCTTCTCTCCTCTTTCTTTATTATGCATACACTGCGTTTCACCTCAGGCATCATTAAAGTACATCTGCTCTTTTCAGGTCCCATGTGATTATGTAAGCCACTCAGTGTTGAGATAAATCATGAGTATTTTTCCTTTGATTATTCTACCAAACAGTTTTATTTTATTTTTTTTAAGTTTTATGAATAGCATAATCTTATAATCTCGTAGCGGGATTAAAGTTTGTCACGTTTCACAATCGCCATTCTCCATCCACAAACTTTCATTACATAAAAACCTTCAACGTCTTCCAAACAAGTGTAAAAAACACACACACACACACACACATATATATATATATATATATATTTTTTTTTTTTTGTTGATAAATGTATAATTGCTGGTAGCCACTGGCTTGCATAGTATTTTCCATATGGAAGCCAGTAGTTACCAGCGACTGCTTTTTCAAAATATCTTCTATTGTGTGCATCAGGAATCTCACTGGTTTGGAAAAACATGAAGGTGATTAAATGATGGCAGAATATTACTTTTAAGGGGGAACCGCTGACATAATGTACTACTCTTTGAACCTCTGAGGATCCCTCTCCTTATTTTTGTACAGTTAGCAATCGATAACAGGCTTGCAACACTGCCCTATCTGTGAAACACAACTCCAACGTGTCTCAACACACTGACACCATGTGACAAATCTAATGCAATGCTTTGTCGCACTGCCCGGTCTTATTAGATTACAGCAAACACGCTCCGTATTACATTACACACTTCTAATGAACCTTACGTGCAGATACATTTTCACATCTTGTTTTTGCAGGTGAGATCTGTTAAGCCAGACGTTTCACTGACAATTTTGGAAAGATGACCTTGTAATGACACAATTTTCTGTGACAATTTTCTTGAATTCAGATTATACCTGTCAATTTTGATACTAGTTAAACTAAAATTATGATAGCAATTTAGAATAGGGAGCAATTTTCACAGTTAACTAGTTGCTTATTAGCATGCCTATTATCAACAAATTGGGTGTTTATTAAAACTTGCTTTCTACCAATACCTAAACTTAACAACTATCATTCTAACTATTAATAACCAATTATACTTACAAATCTTAATTTAGCATTTTTGAAAACACTGGCAGGCCAATTGTAAAAAATTCTGACCAGCACTTTGTCGACCATTGGTTGAAAAACAGATAGCCCCGCCCCAAACTCACACCACTGGTCAAATCATAAGTTTACTACTTAAACAGAGCAATATTTTGAAAGCACCACAGAGCCATGGTGTTTACAAACAGGTGGATTTTTAAAAAAAAATATAACAACTAAATGGAAAAAAATGACACTTTTCCTTTAAATCCCAAAGGACACTCTACTGTAGCTACTCTATTACTTTTGGTAACAGCTCAGTGTAAACATTGACCCGGCAGGGACGTAGATGAGCAGACACCTGTAATTGGAGAGACTCCTTGAGAAGGAAGAGAAGAGCAATAGAGAGGACACATTATTTTAATTATGTCTCACCACAGAGGCCTGTAGCCCGAAGGGACTTATCAGTGCACCCATCCAGGGGAACGACAGCGAGAAAGACAGAGCCATACAGACGCATACACACGCATTTCTGAGATGAAGAGGTACATAGATGACCCGAGTTAAACAGTTAGGTCTTTTGGAGCCCAATAAAATCATGACGCACACATTAATTTGAGCGCGTAAACACCTAATGAGGATTAACAATCTCATTTGGTATTCCCAAAACATCTTCCATTAAATTCACACCTCACAAAACACACTGACACATCAAACAGCTGACGCTCACAGGAAGTCTCTGGCTTTTTCATTTAGAAACAGGGTTTGGTTTAACCTTATAATCAAAATGTGATGGCTCTCTGTGTTAAACTGGCTTTTCAAAGAGAAAAAAAGTGTTTAGATGGGACTTGATTAGGTCAGAAATCGACTTAAAAGTGATTTTACAAAGGCTGCGTTACAGTAGCTTAGAATACTACGTGGGAAGTTACTAAATTGCTTAAAAACTAGTAAAAGTAATTAATCAGTTTTCTGTAATTAATCATATAAAATTCACACCTAACAGTAAAACTATTAATGATTTTACTAAAAACTCCCAATCTACAATCAAAAGGAAGCATGTTTAATAATATATTTTTATATTAAGTATTGTCAAGGCAGTATCACAGATTAGTATGCCAATTTGTTCAATAATAAATAATATTTATTATTTTATTTTATGTAAACAATTTACTTTTATTATATATATATATATATATATATATATATATTGTGTTGTGAAATGATTCATCGCAATTAATCGCATCAAAAATAAGTGTTTACATAATATGTGTGTACTATATATATTTATTATGTTTATAAATACACTCATACCATATATATTTAGAAAATATTTACATGTATAATTATATATGTATGTTAGCCTATATATTTTATATATTTATTTATTTCCAAAGAACAAAATGAGTGCAGTCATCTATCCTTTATATTTGAAAGTCATGTCTTCTTTGGTTGCATTGTTTTAATAACTGTACTGTACACAATGCTCAAAGGAACATGCTTATTTTCTTAGCCCTACAAAACTGGAGAAAGTGAACACGAAATTACATGTCTAGGGCAGAAAGCAAGCTACAGTAGTCATCATTCACTTTCATTTTTAGGAAAGGGATCCAGTAGAATTTAGTGGTTACCGAGGCTGTCCATCATTGACATTCTTTCCAAGCATTTCCTTTTGGTGTTTGATTAAACATCGGGTCGGTTTTGATTCGGTTTCTGACTTGAAAAGGCATTACAATAGTGCGCAAGTGCAAAACACTCATATGTTGTAGTGTTGATGTTCATTCATTGAACTGACCTCTGAACTTTCCCTTCGATGGAATTTGAACGGTATGCACATCAAAGCCTCTTAAAAACCATGACGCGCCAAAAACAGATCTATGCTTTCACTCACCCACACATATGACTACTTTATAACAGATAATAACACCATACGCTAACTTTGCAAAAATACCAGGTTGAAAAAGCTTTTTCATGACTGATAGATTCTGCCCTAAAGGTACTTCTCGATTTCTTGTGCTTTTCATTAAATGGGATATTTAAGCGTATGGTGATGCATCACTGCAGTATGTGTGTGTGAGTGATCAGGAGAAAAATGGTCTGAGGTTTACATGGTTTGCAGACATTAGTGCTGCAACATTAGGCCCAGTCAGTTTGTTTTCACCCCCGTAGCTCCGAACAGCGCACACACACCTCTGCTGAGACCAGCTGTCCAGCAATCAGTCGGGTTATCACACACAAGCTTCAGGTTATGATCCGCAACACGCCACACCCCGATCTCTATGGTGCGCAAACACTAGCCATTTCCTGCCAAAAGCTGCTAAAACAACATCTAATAAAAATCAACCAAATACACCAACTGGGAGAAAATCACTGGAGATTAGGGATAGAACGAGACATATGAGCCAGAAAAAAAATCAATCTGTCAGCATTTAGCTAATTTGATATTTTCAGCCCAAATCATCTGCCAAAAGCTGTACTCACTTGGCTTCTGAACAGTAATTTTGATTTTCTGTAAACATCCAGCCTTGGTAATGGACTAACCTTTGTTTTGTTTTGTTTTTTAAATAGAATAATTTGTTTTTGTTTTCGAATATCGAGAAAATACTGTCCTAATAAACCGATCATTACCAGGGTATATAATTTAATCTAAAAGCTACAATGTACAGTCAGCTGATCAACATCGCAAAACATTTTATTTGTGATGATCACAGTTCATTTATTATTAAATATGAATGATTATTAAACAGTGTCACTTTATTTTAAGGTCCAGTTCTTGCTATTAAAAAACATTAACTTTTGCCTCAATAAAGTAATTTGCTGCTTATTAATAGTTAGTAAAGTAGCTGTTAAGTTTAGGTATTAGTAGGATTAGAGAAGCAGAATATGATCATGCAGAATATGTGCTTTATAAGTGTTAATAAACAGACGAAATATGTTATCAATAGGCATGCTAATAATAGTTAATAGTTAATAGTGACAAATATTCCAAAGGGCTATGGAAATCAACAATATATTCACCATTGACCATCTAATTTAGATATGAGGATTGACACCAAAAAAGAAAATCGTATTCACTTCACCCCAAATCTTGTGCAAATGTGTTATGTATGATGAATTACTTTCATATAAATCTGCAAGATTACTGGCCAAAAAAATCTCATATCTTGCTGCTCTTTTTTTCTTTTTTCTAATGGATTAGATTTAAAATATTATTGGATCTTATCACAGTTGAACCGCTTACTGAAATGCTCATATTACAGCCAAACATTCAGCACGTTGAGCGATTGCTTCATGGTGTGAGTGTTTAGGCTGCTAAACCACGTCAGGTGTCAATGAACCCTAGCGAGATATTCACAGGCTTCACTACGACCCAGTGCCTGGTACGGTTGTGTTTTAGACAAACACAAGAAGTCACCAAACCCTCCATGTGCTGGTCATTTCAGCAAACCAAAGAGGCTCTCCATATTTAATGCTATGAGAGAGAGAGAGAGTGAGTGAGTGTGTGTGTGGGTTCCTTCCTTTCACCAGACTCCATTGGTGCCACTGTTATGGGTAATTTGAACACATTGAGTTTGTGTGTCTGTGTGCGTCTGCGTGTTGCCTGGAGACGAGTGGCAGCATTTGAGATACCATCTAGCTAACATCTCGGTGGAAGCAATGTGTACTGAGGTCAGGATGACTGCAGACAGTACGGCTTGAACATAAAATTAAAGATTAATGCAGCAGACACACTGCGAGAAACACAAATGATTTATCTGTTGCCATCAGTATGATATCTATTCATCTTTTTTTGCTTTTTCACACTCACTATTATCCTGTAGCCCTCGAATACATCACACTACTATTGGCTGAATTATGTTTATTGTGCTAAGTTGTGCTATGTTTCTTTTAATTCAGTTGTTTCTATTATGCTAGCCTGACTGGTATAAGCAATACTGCTATTTTATCCCCAAATCATAAAAAGGCCTTTTAGTAAAGTGATATTTTAGAGCAGATAACAGTAAACAGTTTATGAAGGAATGAGGGCTAGTGTTAGTAGTTATAGATCAGGCTTAGTGTTGGATTGTTACAGATATAGACTACCAAAACTTTTTGCGAGTAGTTCAGAAAAATAAAATAAATGCAAATAATAATAATTTAAACACATATATAATTAAATAATCATTATGATAATATTTATATTTTATATGTTTGTGTGCATTAGGATTGCACAATTATGATAAAAATCATAATTGTTGATTTTCCTTTAAAATTGTAATTGCGATTTATTAATTATGATTATCAGAATTTACACTGAATGATGTTTATACCATTGTTTGAAGCAACTACATGGCATATTTTGATATTAACATAAACAGGCTAAAAATACTAAATGAAAAAAACAAACAAACGTTTTTTATAGTATTAAGCCCTAAATGTCAGTTATACATTGGATTGCTTTATTATTAAAATTAAAAAAAAAAAACGTTATGGTATTCTAAGGTTATACTAAAACAAGCCACTTCTGAACCATTACATTATATATATATATATATATATATAATTTTTATAAAATTTTATTTTTACTGTATATGTTGTTTTGTACCAGTGACTTTTACAATTTATTTTAAATATTTAAAATTTGTATCAATTAACACTTTCAGACATGTAATGCTGCATTGTCAAAATGTAAATTTCTTCAGTTTTACCTTCATTTAATATAGAAAATATATAAAAATGTATTGCTGTACATTTTTCAGACATCTTTTTTTTATTATTGTTAAAGGGAAATGATTGGTTATGTACTTTATGCGCTCAAAATTCTGGCCAAAGATGGCAGGCTAACTGGCTTAAAAGTCTCTTACAGTCCTTATATTTGATTCATGGGCAGGAGTTGGATAGTTATGAGTAGAGTTTGGGATTAGTTCGGATAGACACTTGGTTGGTTATGGGTATGGATTAGGGTTTGCTACAGTAGTCCAGAAGTCACCCACAAACACAAGTCTTGTCTTCATCTATCATGGACCAGAACATGCCGTGGTTAATCTCAAATGTTGATTTAATTAATCATCTGTGTGCTGACTGAAACGCATGTGACATTTCAGGAAACAATGCTCAGTTGCGCGAGACATCATGATCAAACCTACCACCATTTCACAATAAGAGCAGAATGAAGCAACAGGTCGCCATTGTCAGACCCCTCCTACATGTGAAACCATCATCACCGCAGCAGCTCATTACCAAAGGACCCTTTAAAAACTGCCTTTCCATCCATTTAAACCTCTCCTTTCAGCTTCCAGTCCGACGCATAATGTGTGTATGGGTTTGTTTTGAGTGCATTGCGACAGTTTTCTATGACAGCTCTCGGTTACTTTGTGGCCATTTAGCCTATTGGGACGATCAATAATTCCTTCAGTCCAAATGTTCTGTTATTAATAATTAATAATGATTCTGAACAGAATAAAACGTCGACTATCTCGACAGTTATGAAAGATAAAAAGACATATAAACATAAAAACTATAAAAGCTAATGGGTTGATCCTAAAGGGTGGACATCAAAAGAGTAGTCTAACATTACTAACGTAACGTTACACAACCCAACTTTCCGTCACTTTTTAACGGTAACTACAGCGTAATAGAGTTTTTAGTGACTGTGTAGTGAGTTATAACAAAGAAACGGGACTGTTTAGGCCTCTCGTAGCTATATGTTGAATTGTTTCTTACCGAGCAGCAGGAGTTTGACCTCTCTGGCCGCTTTCTCTCCGTCATCTCTCAGGTTTCTGTCGATCATTTTACTCCTTTCCACCGCCGCCTTATCCTCGGTGCTTAACGTGCAGCCCATCCTCGCGACGATCCGAACCGTTTAAATCTCACGCGCAGTATTCAACATGCACCAGCTCTCTCTCCGGAAAACCACACGCCCTTCTTTAGAAAAGAAAACCAAGAACCGAGCGCAAAAGAGGCTCTTGAAAATCAAAAGAAGAGGATAAGGTCTGCCTCTTCCCTCTTTGGATCTAGACCGTTCCGTTATCCCCCGTTTTTCACCGTTAATGTCTTCAAAGGGATGAAAAAAGGTCCGTAAACGCGTCGCGAGCCGTTCCCCTGCGCGTCAGTGTTCACGGGCACGCGCTGCTTCCTGTTCGCGTTCAGGCAGGCGCGTTCAAAGTCTCTAGGCGGGGGCGCGCGCTTGGCCTCAGCATCATGAATGATGCAGGCGAGCATCTCCGTGTGCCAATGGACTGCTGCTTTGCTCTTCTGGCCTGTGAATGAATTAGATGAATGGGAGCCTTTTTTGGGAGATTTTTATCTTTACACAGTCAAAACCAAAAGTTATTTGGACACTTTTCACATTATCATAAGTTGATTCGCTAAAGTTTTGAAAATGATGATAAAATATGACAAGAGTTAAACTGTGTGAGAATAAATTCATCTTAAAAATGTCATATTACTTGGATACAAAGGTATGTAATGAATTAGGATGCGTAACTCTCTGCTGTTAAATTTAAGTACACAATTAGTTTGACCAATTACCAATCAGTTATTAATTTTAATGTAAAAAGGTTGCATTAGCAATTACTGTATATAAAAGAGGGAAGCAACACATAATCAAGTGAGTGTGCCTTCTGATATTTTTTACTAGTATTTGTATGTCATGGTTTACAGATTTAAACCGTTAACAACATTACGTAAACACACATTCAAATAACAAAAAAACAATAACTTAAATCTACTACAATCAGGCCTCAAGTTTTAATACGTGAAACATAACAAGGGTGACAAGAGAACGTAAACTAAACATGGCAACTAAATCAACAACAGTGTAAATAAATGCGGCAAGAGGTCAAACAATGCAGTCATATTAATTATTGATGTTCCAGTGCTTCCTGGGAAGAAGGTAAATGGGACCAAATCACAAAACCCTCCTTGTAGGCCTCTTTGAACATCAAAACTTACTCTTTAAAAGCGATGGTATTTCTCCAAATGAGAAGATTTGCTTGAAATATGAGAACTAATTTATATTTATAGTTGTTGTATTTGTTTTTTTATACTTTTTTTTTCAAGGAGTAGTAACCATACACTGAAAAATAGGACACAATATATAGTATAGATTTAAAAGGGTGTATATATATATATATATATATATAATTTGAAGAATTTTTTTCTGTATTTTTTTTACAGGTGTTTTGCCAGTATTTTGAATTTAAGACTATTGCATTGGGTTTTTTAAAGTTAACAAAAGTGTCCATAAAATGAATAGATAATGATGTAATGAGCTGCCAGTACATTTTCTGTTTTTTTACATAAATATATTGTACGTAAATAGGCAGCAGGTGCTGTACAATGTTAAAATATATTAAATAACTGTCTTTGCACTTTTTAAATGAATAAATACATTTATGAGTGTAGTATTTTTATGCATGTTCTTTCATACATGTTTATCCGTTTTATGGTGCATGATCACGTATTTCTTTACTGCTATTCAATTCTGTTCTATTCATCGCGGCGTCCCAGTTGTGTTTTCTCAGGTTCATGATCACAGATGCCAGTGTCACAACAGACCATATGTTCCAAGGTCAAACGAACTGTGACCACACCTCACTGCAACATCAACACGGCTGACAATCCTGCATAGCTTGCAGAAAGAGCCTCAAAAATCATTACACCATCACTCCTCGGTCGAGGATCAGCCTTTTAATATGCGAGCATGACTGTGAGGTTAAAGCAGATAAATCAGACGTGACCTCAGACCTCACAGTTGCTACTGGGAAAACACAACTGCTTTGCGTGAGCATTTGCATTGGATCTCCAAGGGTTACAACACTGCAACCACACATTTACATGTCACATGAGGCTAGTACAGCTTGTATGCAAAGTATGTTACTGTCTTCTACAGTTTAGTAAGGACACGAGCCAGGTGATGAGACAATAAAGAATAACGCATTTGTCAAAACTATGGAACTGAACACAACAGCGTGTTTATTCACAGATGTAAACTTTACATTTTGGGTGACTTTTGTCAAATTATGTAGTTAATATGCTTTCGAAAGAAAATGCTACATTTTCGAGTAAAATCCTGTTTTTTGTTTTGTTTTTCTTTTATGGTCTATCATAAATAAGGCTGTAATCGACACTATATTTTGTTTTACAGAAATATGGCACTTTACAGCACTTTATTTGTTGTCATTATATTAGTTAATTATATTACAGCATTTATTAATCTAGGTAATACAAATAGGCTACATTTTTAGAACACTAATATTTACATCAGTGCACTGGGAACTAACATAAACAATAAATATATATAATTGTATATAAATATGTATAATTGTAGCTGATTTTAAAAGACATTATTACATATTAAATGAAAACATTAACAAACAAGACCTTGTTTTAAAGTGTGAGCATTTACAAAAATTGTAAACCTTTATATAAAAGTATTCATAAATGATATTTCACTAAAGGGTAAAATATAATAATGCACATAAGCATATCTCAAATGTAAATGGATGTATAGCAGCATGTATCTATAAATATCTCAAATATTCTCTACTGTAATACAGATACGGATGCAGACTGCATTTACATTGTGATTCTGAAAATTGCAATAATTCCTGTCCCGTTTACTGTGACGTCAGGCAACAGTAGCCTGGAAAATTCACGCAAAATATTGCACAACTTACCAAGCAGCACTAAATTGACACCAGTAGTTGAACACCGCCCTCTAGTGCCCTGTATATAAACTTGCGTTGGCTTGGCTTAATTAGCAGTAATGAAGCTCATATGCTTTTACGTGAAAAACGAGTTAATTCAAATTTATTCTGCACGATTTCAAAAAGAAAGTATTATTATTAGTATTAATATGTGTATTTGTTTATATTCGTATTTAGATAAATGTATTAGGCCGTTCCTCCAAAGCAACTAAGTACCTTCAAGCTGTCCTTTTTATGTGTATTGCCAGAAAGGTAACCCCGCATCTACAATTAGCTGCATTGTCTTAATTTACTCAGACAGCCGTGTCAGGAACCATCAGCACACTGCAGTCTCGAACACTAGAGGACAGTACAAGCTAAACCTTCACTCTAATAACATTACTCAGAGAAAACATTTAAAGACAATCTCTCGTTATAACACAGAGAGAGAGAGAGAGGGAAACTGCAATAATACAAAGTATTCCACTTATGCAGCGCACTAAAAAAAACAACCCTTGAACTTTTTATTGGTTTATTATTTGATATGCCCATTATCTGAGCTATAGTTCCACATGTGCTTGTAAATATAATAGCATTTTAAATGTCAGGGAATTAACATGCTTTACTAAGCAATATGAAGTGCTTGATAATTGGCCATTTGGGGAAATCAGTGTTCTGATGTTCTGTTTTCTATTCTAAATGGAATGTTTTGGGTGTTTTTTAAAAATGTTTTCTATATCACATAGTTGCCTGGATTGCTCGATTCTGATTGGTCAGCTGGAGCATTCACCGTATACAACTGCGAACTGTAACATTGTACAGTACTTGCGACCGCCTGAAGTGCTTGATTCTGATTGGTTAATTGCAGCTTTAGCGATATTCCGTTCACTTCTATTTATTTTCTATTTTGTGAGAAATTACGCTGTGAGACAATTATTATGGAATGTTCAAAAGTAAATTAAAATCAACATTTAATAATAATATATTCGAATATATTACATTCACTGCTATTTTTTTAATTAAGAAATTACACTTTCCCCTTTTCTATATGTTATATGTCTCTCTTTTTTTCCGAGGCTCTCAAGTCTTTTCGAAGTCGATAAGATATTTCAAAGTCTTAATATGTGCTAAAGCTCAGCGCTCGTCTGATAGTGACATTGGCCTTGGCTTCTGAATGCCGTGCGTTGCGCGCCCGCTCCCCGCCCAGCAGTGCGTTATCGCGCTCAGATAACTGTCTTAACGAGGGTCTCCGGGTGTGATGCGCAGCAATCCAGTCTTAAATCTCCTCCTCTACAACCTTCGATCCCTGGAACTTACATAATTCCCAGGACGACCTCATGCTCGCACCTTACGCGCCGCCGGTCAGTGTTGGTCCAGGCTGCTGCTCGCCATCATGACCTGCTGTGATCTGAGATGCGGGCTCATCACGGGAGTCGTGCTGGGCGCCCTGATCGCCTTGCTGGGAGGGATTCTCATCCCTGTGGGTAACATGTTCATTGAAAACACCGTGAACAAGGTAAGTCGTCGTTTTATTATATCAATATTCGGCGCACATGCATTTGCAGATAGATATGTAACGTTACAGTACAACGATGAAGTTGCTGTGGAGAATATTCTACATAATTAAGGAACAGCAGGGTACAACGTGCTATCAATGATGTATGAGATTAAATAAAATGGGGTTTATGGGTCAAGGGCATTTTTTTTAATAAATAGATAGTTGGGGCAAGTTGTCACACGCATTAATTCGTATTTATTGATTCAAATTTTACGTGTTTTGTTCTTTAATAAACTCTTTATGTTTCGCTGAAAAGCCATTAAAGAGCATCTAATACATTACACATAAAGAGGAGTTGTGTGTGTTAGGTAGCAATTATATTTAATGTATTTAAGCAGGTTCTCGACTTGCCTCATGATGTCAAGGTCAATGACAGTGTGTGTTAAATGAGCTCCATTTCTATATTTAGACAAATAACGTTGGGAATGTTCAGCAGCATTATTGTAAATTTAAAGGTGTGTGCCTATACAGAAACTGACTGACAACACCATATTGAGAAATATATTGAGTGGATTGTGACAACTTGCCCCAGCCTACCCCATTTTGAATTTTACAGAAGTACACAATGTGGTTTAAAAAGTATCTGACACCGTGTATGTTTTGTGTCTCTAAAGGAAACAGTGTTGGAAAACGGGACTTTAGCATTTGACACCTGGACGTCTGTCGACACGCCGGTGTACAGGCAGTTTTGGATTTTTAACGTGGAGAACCCTCATGAGGTTTTGAGCGAAGGGGCCAAACCTGTGCTGGTGCAGAAAGGACCGTACACGTACAAGTAAAACTTGTTATTTAAATTAATATTTTTCAATCAAATTATATTCCTCATGTAAACAAAGCAGAGAAAGTAAAATCGAGCAAATTCCCTCTTTTGAGCTACTCAGAAACAGCCCTGTCTCTCTCCCTGTAAACTCTTTGAAATAAAGCAGAAAGAATCCCAAAGCATCAGTTATTTACCAAAGTATAGGCCTTTTTTACCTACTTCTGAGACTTGTGATTAAAAATAGACAGTAGTGTTTCAAGCTTGTTCAAAAGTTTTATACTGTTGACATTTAATTGCTGTGTGATGATAAGCCAAAATTTATCTGATCTAATTAAGGCAAATGTTACTTTCTTATGCCTGTCATGATCTGAAGTTATATATTTATATATATATATATATACATACGCATGCCTTTTTTTTGGCTGTGTTGCCATGTCTGCGTAATGTTTTTCTTGTCCTGTATGTGAGTTGTGGGACCTCAATAACATGATATTTAGCCCCTGCAATATAAATGCGTATTTTATCACTTCGTACTCGATTTTTTTATAGTGAACTCTCCTCGAAATGCCATTGGGCTAGTTTTGAAGAGCAATTAAGCAGGTTTTATTGTGAAAAACTGGCAACCCTGCACAGCCCCTGAACAAAGTCTTGCAACTGTAAATATCTTGTATGAATAAGTACAGCGTTTTCTTTACGCCAGAAACACTGTAAAGGCTCATATTTTATGTATTTGATGTGTGAGACCGGTGCGACCCGAGACAGAGGGCTAGCATTTGCCATCTTAGTTAATAGCCTACACTTAAACAGCCTGTGCAGACAGTAGCAATTCATAATCAATAGAGATTTTGGCCAAATGTATTTTAAAACAGAAAAAACTGAGCGCCCACATAGATACAACTAACTTTGTAAACTGCTGAAAATATTATACGATGCTGCCGTTTTAATGCCGAAAGAAATGCAAACTTGCACACCGTTGTATTTCTTCTTTGATTTATGATTGCTGATACAGTTTGTTAACATTTAATCCGATTATATGGCCGGATGATTGTTTATTCAATGCACTTGTTACTATGCACATATTAGCTAGCTAATTAATTTTTTTTTATCTAGCTTGCACATATTAGCTAGCTAATTAATTTGTTATCTAGTTGTCTTCACATGTATAAATGCATGAAAACATGGTTTTACTAAGGTAATGTTGTAGTAACTCAAACCAAAACGAACAAAAACACTTTTTTCAGTTTCATGCTACTCAAAAAATCTGTGCATGGCTATATATATATATATATATATATATATATATATAAGAGAATTCAACTGACTTAGTTACCAATGATTCAAATAATTAATAAAAACATGAAATGTTATTTATAATCTACTTGGCATGACATTTCTGTTATATATTAAGTATAGCCTTTCTCTGCTATATGACCAGTAAACACCACCTAACCCTTTTTGTCTGCAATTTTAAGGCACTAAATGCTCATAATGTATTTTTTTGTGGTCTAATATGCTCTCACGCTCTCTGTTGTCCTCTAGAACACGTTACATCCCCAAAACAAATATCACCTTCTATGATAACTACACTGTGTCCTTTGTGCTGCCGGCGGGAGCCATCTTTCAGCCTAGCATGTCAGTCGGCACAGAGGAGGACGTATTCACATCGATCAATCTAGCTGTAGCAGTATGTATTTCGACAACCATCTCTTGCCATCTTTCTCGCCCTTCTGTCCTTCTCTTTGTCTGTTTTTTTTCTCCTCCCCTGTCCTCCATGACAAGTTAATGTAATGCATAATCCTCAAGACTTAAAATTCAGCTCTGCTATCAGTTAAATGTTTAAATAAAGGAAAAAACACTCATTTTAAATTGTCACAATATTACAGTTTTACTCTATTTCCAAATAACAAAAACATTTAAAAATCATAGCGTGTCCCAACATGTTGAACATAGGTGTAAGGTTGCTGTCCCTTGATATTGATAACATTGCTTCAGCATTTGTTGTCAGCTGTGAAGCAAGTCAGTTAGAGTTTGTCATATCATTGATGAAATGTTGATATCTGTGATTATCTGTCAAGAGTACAGCACAGCACTTATGTTAAAATGTAACCAATACTGCTGCGTGATCATGACTTCATCCATTTACAGTACGTAGATTATATTCATAACTGCAGGTGATGTTAGTCAGATAAGAGTACTTTAGAGATAATAAATGCAAATAAATTTTATTAGGTTTTTTAATTATTGTTTATGACAGGTTATGTTTCCATGCACATGCTGCGATCAGCTTGAACTTTATTTTCTTCTCTTCCAGGGTGTTTACAGTTTACTAGATCATAAACTCGCAAACTTGCTCATCCAGCGCTCCAACTCCTCACTTTTCCAGAACAGGACTGTTAAGGAATTGTTGTGGGGCTACAAAGACCCAATGCTGGGCAGTACACTTGGAGCTTTTTATCCAGTAAGGCTTTGTGGCATTCACTTGCTAATAAAAGATGTTTATAGCTTCATATTTGATCAAATATATCGTATATACAAATGCAAGTGTGAATCAGCGAAATCATTTGTGACTTATATGTAATATGCATGTAAGAAGAATGTAAAAATACTTAAAGGAATTGTTGACCCAAATTTGCCGAATATTTACTTCCCCTAAATAAGTTAGTTTTTTTAAAATCTGAACAGATTTACAGAAATGTAGCATCACTTGTTCACCAATGGATTTTTTGCAGTGTATGGGTGCTGTCAGAATGAGCGTCCAAACAGCTGAAAACATCAATTAAGTCTATCAATTAATGCTTTGTAAAGTGAAAAGCTGCATGTTTGTACTAAGCAAATTCATCAGTGAGGTGAGCCGTTAAGGTTATTGCGACTTTTTATCTTTTATAACTCGAAATCACAAGTTTGTATCCCGCAATTCTGGGAAAAAATCTCTCTCTCTCTCTCTCTCTCTCTCTCTCTCTCTCTCTCTCTATACTGTATATATATATTTTTTTATTTATTTTTTTTTTTTTTTGGACTGACGGCACCCATTCACTGCAGTGGATTCATTGGTGAGCATGCGATGCAATGTTATTTCTCGGTATCTATTCCGATGAAGAAGTCATTAACATTCTGGAAGGCCTGAGAATACATTTTCACTCAAATTTTCATTTTGAGTTTACTATTCCTTTAAAGACACCGTGACTGATTTAATGAAAGCTGCTTATAGATAAGCCTTGAAGCTAATCCACAAAATTTCACTTCAGTCTTTAAATCATAATTTAAAAATGCTTATGTTTTTAGTTTTAGAGTTATTTATACTAACATTCAGGGAAAACCTTACCTCTATTTATTTTTCTTTTAGTACAATGACACCATCGATGGACCATACACTGTATTCACAGGCAGAGATGACATCAAGAAGGTTGCAACAATTGAGCGTTGGAATGGTGAAACGTAAGAATTCATCTCACTTTGGGTGGCAGATGGGTTTGCTCTCTAAAAATGACCTTAACTGTACAGTAGATACACTACTGTATATACAGAACCGTCAGTGATTTTGTTTATCACCTCATACTAACAATCTCATCTAAAAACTTAATGTTGTACAGATCACTGAAATACTGGAATGACCCTTATTGCGACAAGATTAATGGAACAGGCAAGTTTACCTCTAACATATTGCACTCATATTGAATTCATTGTGGATCAATTACATTGTTGTTGGCATACTATATACTGTATGCAGCTGTGTATGTGTCCAATAAAGAAATGTGCACAGGTGTTTCATCTCTTTTAAATATTTATCATCTATAGATTTTGAGCTTTTCTACAAGGACACCACGTGTTCTAAGATATATAATATAAAGAAAAAATGTAATATTTCACAGATTAATCACAATATTAAATTGTTGAATCTGTATGTTAAACAGATGGTTCCTCCTTCCGCCCTTTCCTGGACAAGAAAGAACCCCTGTACTTCTTTTCATCTGATATCTGCAGGTATCGTCATTGTCTTCCCTGGATTAAAAAAGAAAGAAAAAATTAAATGAAAAAGATAACTTTTTTAACAAACAAAATATGCTCAGCTTTTACTTAGCTGGTCTCAATCTGATTTTGATCATCTTTCTTTTTAATACATGCCATTAGTTACTGCATTCATTTATTTTATTGAATATATAAATCTCCATATACTTTATATATTGAAATGCCACTCATCAGCAATGTTCTCATAATCTATTGATTAAGTCTCACCTTCTTCATGAGGGTTCATGGACTTTTATCTCTCTGCATCCGATTAGATTTGATCTGGAATCCTGATATATATACAGATCGACGTGGAGCTTTTATGTGTCCAGTTTTTGTTTGTCGTTACCAGCAGAGGTCAGGCCACTCATTCTGAAGGGTCACAGATGTCAGAAAAAAACCCAGAAACGCTAGCAGTTCCTCACTTTTATCATAATGCATTATGTGTGGCTGTAAAATCAATAACTGCAGGAGATCAAAGCTAGACTAGTCTCTTTCTTCATTTAGTCATGACAAGTATTACTGAGAGCATGTCTTGAGGCTTTTGAAAGATTTTGTCCTCATGTGTTCACTCAGGCATATGCAATGGCTAAAAAGTATTCAGACACTTAAAACATGCTTAAAAATGGATGAGTGCTATTTCAAAATATCGAATTGAATATTTTTAAAATCTAAGGATACTTTGTGAACAAAGTAAATATTTTACTAAATTAAAAAAATATATGTAGTTCTGGGCAATTGTTAATTGCATCCAAAATGTTTTTGTGTACATAATATATGTGTGTGTGCTCTATATTATTATAAATTATATAAATTATTTATTATGTGTATATATAAAAATATATGCACATATAAATACAAATATGGTATGTTTATGTATTAAATATATTTATATATACAGTAATATAAGCTATATGAATATAGATACATACATATTAATACATCTAAATATTTTCAAAATATATACTGTATGTGTGTGTTTATATGCAGAAGAATTATACACAGTACTCACACATATATAAACAATTAATTGAAAACATTTATTTTGAATTGTAATAATATTACACAATATTCCTTTTGTGACTTTATTTTTGATTAAATAAATGGTAAGCATAAGATTTAAAAATTTTTTATTATTCAAATATCATACAGACTCCAAACATGGGAAAAGTAGTGTATTATATTAATTATAAAACAGTTGATTCCCTGTTCAGTATGAAGACAGAGAATATTTGGACACTTTCTGGTTGTCAAAAGTTAGTGGTTGCATATTAATAGTTGTTGTTTTTTTTACATCTGTGATCAATCTCATACTTATCCTCTAGGGCAATATCTGCTGTGTATGAGGAAACTGTCGACCTGAAGGGAATCAGTGTGTATCGGTACATGTTGCCTTCTGAAGCTCTGGCCTCTCCAGTGCACAACCCAGATAACCAGTGCTACTGTACAGACCCTGTGATCACCAGAAACTGCACTACGGCAGGACTTCTTGACCTCACCCCCTGTAAAGGTCAGTGCTTTGTGCCTCGTATGGAGTCAGCTGAGACTGAAGTTGACTGAATGCAAGTAAGTTTTTTACATTCATTTTTATTTTTTTTAACAGGAACCCCAGTATTCCTCTCTCTACCCCACTTCCTCTATGGCAGCGATGATCTCCATCAAGGTGTGATCGGACTGAACCCAAACTTTGATGAGCACTCCATATTTCTGGATGTGGAACCGGTAAGGAACCCATTTGAGTTTGCACATTTTCTTTTGAAGCTTTAAAATATTGCAATGATTATACATTCCGTGTTATTTGTAGATTACAGGTTTCACTCTGAGATTTTCAAAAAGACTTCAGGTCAACATGCTTTACGGCCCATCGGAAAGTATTATGTATGTACACCAACATCCCACATTGTCACTGAGGCACCACAGTTTGCTAAATTCATCCATGCATGGCCTAACATGACATCCTGTGGCTTTCTTTCTCATAGAATTTTAAACAAAATCAAGGACTACACGGTTTTCCCTATCTTATGGGTAAACGAGGTAAGAGTTAATGAAGCATCAATTTCATTAAAGCAGTTAGGTCCAGCTAAAGCAGCAATTAGTCCTCGCGCCTCACCGCTCTGCATATTTTGTATGTAATTTTGGTGCCATTTAAATGTAATATGTAATTTTGATGCCATTGATATTCTTACAGTATATTGTGCTGTCAAACGATTGATTGTGATTAATCGTGACTAAAAAAGGTTTTGTTTACATAAAATATATAAGTGTATTTTGGAAATATTTCCATGCATATATATTTATATTCTTACATTTTATATAGAAATATATATTTAATATGTAAAAAAACATATTTTTCTTAAACTTGCACCAACGTGTTTGTATTTAAATACTGTATAAATAAAAAATATACACACGTTATATGAACAATAACCTTAATTTTGGATGCGATTAATCATTTGACAGCATGCACATATATATCAAACTTGTTAAATAAGTCAATGAAATTATATTTATTAGTTTATTTCTTTACAGCATATATAGTTAATATGCATGCAAATATGTGACGTATATGATTATATGCTTTTGGTTGTGATTGGTCCAACTAAAGCATTTAGTTAAAATTAGTACACTCTAAATCTCTCTGTTATCTCTACTTTAATTTGGTACTTTAGACCCGTTGGGACCAACAAAGTCATTTCTGAAATCTCACATCTGATATATCAGACGAATTATTACGGCCCATAAACAGCTAATCTCACACATGTCTGACCCCTGGACCATCTGATAGTTTCATCAGAGCAGGATTAGGTGCCGTCACACTGCTGACTGACTGTAATTTTGTCTCTGATTTGTGTTAGACGGGAGTTCTGGACGATGCGACGGCCGAAATGTTCAAAAAAGAGCTGCTTTCTCGGATGGAGATGCTGGAGGGGATTCAGATCGGATTCATAGTGGTTGGCTTAGTCTTATTCGCCAGCTGTTTGATCGGATTGATTGTGTCGTGCGGGAAACAGAGAAGCACAAAAACGTCTTTGATTGTTAAATAAAGGGAAGGAAGCTCGGTGCTTTGCGTGTTTGATTTTTTGATGGTGCACTTTGTGAGAATTGTATATTGTAATTGTTAGTTGCGCTCAGAGTACCGCAATTCTATTTATGTAATTTATAAACTCTGCATTTTTGTGGAGCAAAATGATTTCTTTCCATAGTTTCGCTTGATTCTGCCATTTTGTGGTCGTACAGTGTTAATTTAAATTTGAAATAGTTTTGTATGTCAGCACAATTTCAGTAAAACAAAGAACTGTGAAACTTGGCCTCGTTGTGATTTGTGTTTGTATGTTCGTAGATGTTGCCGTCTGCAAACCTCAAATCACATGTCAAATTTTGCCTTCTCATGCATAAGACTGATAAACAGACAGAAGTAACTCTGACTGATTTCTCTGTTGTACTCTGTAAATACCAACCTGATCTCACGGCAATTCGTACATATTTTACGAGGTGGCTAATTCGTACGAATTTGTACGACCTCAC
>JAUMHR010000047.1:11168091-11179181 GCA_032361145.1 Enteromius fasciolatus | reverse complement strand
ACGAGTGAGGTCGTACGAATTGGCACAAATTTGGCACCTCGTACGAATATGTATGAATTGCTCGTGAGATTGTGTTGGTAAATACATATGATTTACTAACGAGAGGCTTAAGGTTGAGCGGGAAAACGGGGGTTTGTTTAATATGAAAGTAGGCCTGGGAGCTAACTCCTTCCTTTATGAATTATAAAACGCAACTGGTCATCTCTCACTGCTGCTTTCTGCTCTGGTTTGACCCATTGGGTTTTAACTACTAAAGGTCAGAGCAAACAGCATGTAGGTTTTTACTCTGCTTTGGAATAGAGGCTTGAAAAATGTCCATGCTATAAAAATATGCATAACCGTTTGTTAAAAATGACATTTCAACAACTCTTTGAGTAATATAAGACCATACTGTATTATGGTGTGCATAATATTTCAGAACCATAGTTTATAGGAGATTTTTAGAATACATTTTTCATGCTGCTTTTGCATGCCTCTATATTTACATCTTGTAAAAAAAAAATGAAAACTCAACCTCGTGTTGTTCTAAATCTGTAAAACCTTAGTTCATCTTTGAACACAAATTAAGATACCTTTTTGATATCTGTTTGATATGATCCTGCGCAGACAGCAACACAACTGAAATGTTCCCAGGCCCAGAAACATAGTAGGACATTGTTAAAACAGTCCAGTAGTTCAACTGTAATTTTTACGAAGCTACGGAAATACTTTTTGTGCACAAAGAAAACAAAAACAAGGACTTTATTTAACAATCCTTCTCCTACAAATCACTTATTCTGGAATTTTTTAGAGTATCACGATGCATTCACATTGCTTTCCTGATGATTCAACGGCTGCACTAGCCATTAGACTATATTAATAATTATTATACAGCTACTGTATAGGCTATAAATATAATAGGCTAATAATAATGATGTTGTTGTTGATGATGATGCTGGTAATTATTACGAAGACGATGGACATTTATTTATTTATGATAAACGTAATATAAATGGTGTTTAACCTACATTGCGTGCCGTATAATAATTTATATAATAAAACAATAAATAAATAAAAAACTTTATTTATATAGCGCTTTTAAAAAAAACAACAACAAAAAAAATTAAATAATTTTAATGATACAATATATATTTTTTTACAATAATTAATGTTAATTCAAAATAAAATAATACTATCTCTGATAATCCCGGGTTGCGAGAAATAGATGTCCTTTCCTCACCATAGCATCTCGAGGCCGTGACAAAACTTACCGATGACGGCCCCTTCCGGTCAGCGTAATACTAAAAGTAAATAACAAAATTTTATTTTTTGGGTGAACTATCCCTTTAAATGTAGCCTAATCTTTGGCAAATATCATTGTATATATACCTTTATGATACCAAGTATCATACCTTTAAAATAATAAAGAACGAACCCCACTGTTTTTAACAACTTTATATTCTCGCGATAACTGAATATCACTTATGCGTAACGTTATACGCGAATTCATCAGTCAATTTAGTGTGAAGCTGACCATAAAACTGTCTCGGGCTGAGACTGGATCTAAACCCTTCAGGTGACACACATATCGCTTCTGTTTCTCTGTAAGTTGTCGAACCAACACATAAAAATATACATTAAACACAAGACGCGCGTTTTTGCGTCATATTGCTGAACGAGACTGCCCAATACTGTTCCGTTAACACAGTAAACATTAACAAAAACAATGCAGTTGTGAGTCCTAAAAATCGAGTAACTGTCACTCTCGTAAATAAATGAACTGCGTGAACGTTATATGGTTATTCAAACACGACTGACGATCTTATTCTGTTGCGCGTGAATTTTGTTTTCATTATGTTTCATTAACATGTTGCTGTCCTTCATGAGTTTAATCTTATTAATATTACTAACGTGCTGATGTGAATCAATTCTTAGTTTGTTTTTGTTGTAAAGAGTCTGTAACACATGGGACTGATTAAAGTTGTTTAATGCAGTTGTTCAGGCTTATATCATTAATAAATAGGAATACACAAATCAAGACATTTAATAAAATAAAATTATCATTCACAGCATATTCGCTATAGTAGCCTATTGTATTAAAACACATCGTTACTCCAAAATCACTTTGAAGAGGGCACAAAATGCCACAGGGGAAAAAGAAAATGTCAACATGAAACATCTGCAAAATGCAGATTCAGTCAAAAACATCCGAAATTTGGCATTAAACAATATTCAGTTCAGGCATTTAAGAGAAGAAGGGGATGAACAACTATAAATGCGAATGCTGTTATTTTAATAGAGAAGTCTATCGCAAAACTTAAGTGTGATTGAATTTCTCAGTCATTTGTAGAGCTGAACTTTTCACTATTTACAGATACTCAAAGTACAAAAAGAGATAAGTTACACAGACTTCGGGTAATCCAAAACTGAAGGCTTTACAATGCTATACGTCATCTAAAATGAGTGACAATCACATCACAGCTGTGCACACTGAGCAAACCACAAAACATCAACATGACATTCATTTCCAACATCAAACATGTGCCTGTATAACAATGATACAATATGCATGATCGCATTGCCTTGTGTGATTTAAACACTGTGGGATTCCTGGGGCTTAAGTAAATCTACTATACAAAGCATCTACTTAGTACATTATTTTTAACATAAGATTGGACGCAGCCATTTGTAACTTAAACGTGGATGGTTTCCATTCCTACTGTGCATTTTTACCAGCATTTCTTACCATAATATTTCAATGTATTGTTGTAATTATAGTTTGTATTGTGTGTTTGCATTTTCTGTTGTTTTTGTAGTTATTTTCCAATTAGTCTTATGAATCAGAAAACAGCTAACTACTGTGTTGAAAAATAATGTGCATACCATTTTAGCAAAAGAATAAAACGTGCACATACAATCAACATTTGAATCCAATATTCCCCCTGAAAATTGACCCTCATGCCATTCTTGCTTTCAGGATTACGAAAGGAGATATTTTGCAGGATGATCATGCTGCTCTTTTACATAAACCGAAAACATGACAGCTAACCTTCAAGGACAAAAGACGTTTCATAAAAGCGGTCCATATGACGTGTGCACTATATTCAAGGTCCGATGTTTTTGGAAGGTCACGAGGGTGAGTAAATAATGGCGAACCAGTCATTTTTCTAAGGAAGAAATTATGTGTTTTGGATTAATGATGATTCTCAAAGCACAACACTTGGCAAAAACAAAACACTCTTTACAATATTGTAGGCTGAGAGAGCCACCTGTCTTGTACAGTTTGAAACGTCTCCAAACCATCTTCACTTCCCATATGAACACCTGTGATACAGCTGGGATGATGTACTTTGGTCATGAGTCATGTTTTTATCGCCAAGAAATATTCTCATGATCTGTTCGGTGACCATAAACAATTTGTTTGCTAGAAAACAAGCTGGAGATGAGCTGATATCCACAAATTATCATCTCAATGTAGGGAGGCCATATTCATACTGTAGCATTGTAGTTCAGTGAGGGGTATGAGGACTTTTAGGTCGCACAATGGGCAAATTGTTGGCATTTTATATAAATGTTTTACAAATTTTGTAATAAATTTAGCTAGAATGTACTTCTGATCACAATGTTTTGCAGGGTTATTAAAGAAAAAGTGATAGAAATCAATAGTGTAGAAGCTAACTCAACTTTATATCTATAAGTTAACAGAATACTCTAATTCGATCAGATATGTACTAGAAAACAAAATGGTTTTTGTCCATGTCTGTTAGCGTTTAGGCTAAGGCTAATGTTTATGCACTCCTAAAACAGCAGATATGTACATTTTTCTTTCTCTTTCAGTAAACAAACCAAGAGGATGATGACTAAACTAGTTTTGAAATGCGTTCTATAATGATACCATCCCATTTGTTAATATATCACTGGCATAAGGAAGCACAAATAAATGTGATGTAAACTAAAGACCGTTAAAAAAAAAGGACGAGCTCCTCAATATGTCCCGCCCCAATTTTCCAATGTTTCAGTAAGAAATATTGCAACACAGGAATAAAATAACTGTCCCCCATCAAGCCATTTCATTGAGTCTTGAAGGACTTTGTATTACTTCATGATTTGTTCTGAAATGCCACATTCTCATAAAATGATAACGATACTAGTGTATGACATAATGGCGTTTCGTATTATGCTGCTTGAAGCACAAATTTGTGCCTGTGTGTGAGGATGTCTTAGAGTCTTCTGCTCTTGGCATTCGTGTATATAAGACTGCTGTACAGGAAGCACCTGAGATGCTTTGAGCTTAAAGAACAACTGCAATTGAGAAGAAGAATCTTCTCTTCCTTTATATTCCACACGAGTTGTGTCCTGATGCATGTCTTTATTCCTTTTCGCCATCTCTCCATCCATTTCCTTTGTTCGAGTTTCGACTCTATTCCTCTCGTAAGTGGTTTCGGCGGTTTCTGCTCTTCCTGTGGTCCAGCAAGGGTTTGAGTTTCCCCAGATCACCTCTCTTGGGGCTCTGTATGTTCTGCAGACTCTGCATCTGTTTGCGTTCCTTGCAGTATTGGTGCATGGCCAACGTCTCAGCCGGGCTGAAGGCCGACACTAGGGCTTTCGGGTGCAGTGAGGCTGCCCAGCCCCAGGGAGAATGTTTGTTGCTCAGAGCGCTGACCAGAGCTTCACTCAGAATCTGGAGACGGATTTTAGAAAGCGTGCGCTTGAAGCCATTCTCTGTGGCCAGGCAGTAGTACACTCCCTGATCCGAAGAATGCACTGAACGGATGAGCAAACCGTGATTGGTGGACACCACACGATCACTCAGCTTCACCTGCACACAGATAAAAGAATGACCGGTGAATGAGTAACTTTTAAATCCTTAGTGAATACAAAAATAAACATTTTTGTGAT
Source organism: Enteromius fasciolatus (assembly GCA_032361145.1). NCBI lineage: Eukaryota > Metazoa > Chordata > Actinopteri > Cypriniformes > Cyprinidae > Enteromius > Enteromius fasciolatus. The sequence goes on along the minus strand of JAUMHR010000047.1, from coordinate 11,174,303 downwards.
CAATTTTCGCAATGTGATGAACACTATAGATTTTCCATTTAGAAAGTACAAATTATAAATGTTTCTACTACTAATTTAGAATAATGTAGTTTTTCGCAAATATCTTTATAAACATTTAGGTCTTAAGTGAAAGTAAACAGCTGCGAAAGAAAGCGGATGTATAGACTGTTTCATCGGGCGCACGCGCCTGGACCCGGTCTGTGTTTGTTTATCGGTCTGGTTAAGTTAGGGCTACAAAAGCATGCATGCGCAGTAACGTTTGTTTATGTTGTTGCCTTTTAATATATTGGATCCGGGCAGCTCTTAAAGTGACAGCAGTCTAATATTCCTGCTGTCTGTCATTAATGTTAATCAAACAACAAAAGAGAATTTCTAATTGCTCTTGATTAAATCACTTTTGTTTTCATAACATTTTGAAGAATATGCAGTGTTTTATACATTTGATTTCTATATGCAGTGTACATTTAGCATTTCTTGTTTATTTGTGGTTTTGTCCTATTTAGTTTAATTAGTTTCTTAATTTTATTTAATCGCTGATTCTCTGCTTGAGGTTTTTGTTTGTTTTGTGTTGCTAGTTTTTTGCGATGTGGACACCGGTGACAAGAATTATAAAATATCTATGGTATGAAGTACTTGATAAGACCTTATTTAAAGCAAAAATAGCTGTAAAAATATATTACGTAATGTGATGCCTTTTTAGGCCTTGAACTCTTAAATACAGGCACTTGTATGCATCAAAATGGCAAGTATGTCATTTAGGTCTTAAGTGAAAATAAACAGAAAACGCATAACAGTATATTGGATCTGGGCAGCTCTTAAAGGGACAGTAGTCAAATATTCCTGCTGTCTGTCATTCATGTTAATCAAACAACATGTTTTTTTTTTAACAGAGTTGTCTAACCTCTTTCCTGCGATCGTTGTCTCTCTGTATGAGCCATTTAACTGAGGCCTGTGGAGATTTGGGCTGACACTCCAGGAAGGTGGTGTTGTTTTTGACTCCATACTGAGTCATCTCCACTGCATTCCTGTAAGCTGAAACAAGACATGAAGCGTTAGCCAAAGCTGTCGGACACTGAGCGCATGTTAATTGTAATTGTGCTGCCGTAATTCAGCTGACACGCTAACATCTGCCGATGAGGGTCACGACAGGGTTCGAGTTCACGAAGTATACATTAAAATATACTGTGAAGAATAGTGGGCCACATTAGTGTGTAATTTGATAAGTGACCCTGTACACTTGCCAATGATGTCATACATACAACATCTGTTTTGACATGATGCTACTTTTGTTTAGCGCATACAGCTGGGATAACACTTCCACTCATCGTTAAGATTGCTATTTAATAATTCTGATGCATCTGAAGTGTTAAACTGAGTCATCTGGATCGCTGACAGTATCCCTGCCAATTGTATTCAAATTAACAGGTGTTCTGGTCCCATGACAGATTCTTTCACAAGGAGAGAGAATTAGACAAACATGAGAGGAAGAAGGAAACAAGTGGTGAAAGAAGAAAGAGAGAGGGAGATGTGTGAGGCTGCATGTCAATTAGCATTAAAGTTAAGCACCGAAATGTACTTAATTGTGAAAAAATACATTGTATGTATAGTAGTATGCTAGTATTGAATTACTATGTCAACATGTCATAAAATAACTTTGAAGCACGAGAGTTTCAGCAGTAGCATTGGCCGCGTTCATATTAGAATCATAATTACAAGATGACAACTTGGTGATTCTACTCTGAACACTTTGAAATGATTAGTTTCTATGACAACGTTTATAATGCCGAAATGGATCCATTTGGGGCTATGTTGTTGATGAGTAAAATACTAGTCACTAGATTGATTCAGCTCTAGATGCTAATGATTGCAAATGCAAATTGCAAATTGCAAATGATTATTTGTGTTCAAATTTGAAGTGACTTAGTTCTTAGCAACACACAATTCGCCCTTGCAATCAGAAAGTTAAAATGCAGCATGATGCGGCAAGGCATGTAATTTAATTTAGTGATGTTTTGCAAATAACAATGTTTTGGGAGGAAGCGCTGGACGAATTGCATCGCATTATCTAATCAATCCCCTCGTGACACCTGCCCAATCAGAACCTTCCTACCTATTATAAATAACCCATTTCCTCTGTTTCCGCTTCTCGTTTTTTGTGCATCCCTCCTCCACCCCTTCTCCACCTTCTTCTTTCTTCCTTTGCGCCCTCCTCTGGGGGGGCATGCGGGGACCGAGCCGGCCACCAAGCTCTTGCCCTCGTTAGGGTTTAAACCACTAGGGTTCGAGGTCCGCCGTTCTCCCGGCTTAAAGGTACTGTATGTAGGATTGACACCGAGTGGTTGAACTAGGTATTGCAGTTCAAATTCAAAATACCCGGCCCCTCCTACTCAGACTTGACGCACACGCAGGTTGCCAAATTGAAGACAGAAACTAGAACGAGCGTAATGACGATGGAATGCGCTGTGTTTATGCAGAGCAGGCAACCTGGATGCCGAAACACTACTGACTTTGTGATTGGGAGATAGAGGGAGGGTGGCGCTTCAGACCAAAACAAAACATGACAAAATAAACATCAGTTGAGGGCTGCAACTGCGCTTTTTAAACAAGAATATCCAGGCTGTACTACTGTAGTCAGCAATATGAGTACTTGAAGTTCACACGATTTCTTAATGCCTGTTGAACATAACAGAGACATTTTATGATTATTACAATACATTTCTTACATACGGTTCCTTTAACTGAGTAAAGCATGTCATAAAGCATGTCGCAACAACGTAAAGCGTCATGTCGCAAAACCACAAGACGGAGTTTCTTTGCGAAAAAGTTTTTATTCTTAATTATCACTTATATAAAGGGTAGAGTATGCATTGCATAGTGACAAGACATTATCATACATTTGTCATAGCCTATTTAACGCAATATTTTCTTAAGTAATTGATAAAATTAGGTTAGAAACGATAGAAAAGAAATAGGACGATAGACACTTTTCTATCGTCCCCATGATATATATCGTCATATCGCCCAGCACTAATTCATACAACGCTACAGTGTTAACAATGGACTGTTTTCGCTGACAACATTTTGCTGAAGTGAATCTTGAGTTTTCATTCAATTTCACACAAAAATAAAAATTCTGTCATTAATTTTATGCTGTAAACCCACAAGACCTTCGTTCATCTTCTGAACACAAATTAAGGTATTTTTCATCAAATCCGAGAGCTTTCTGGCCCTCCAGCCAGCAATGCAGCTGACACATTCAAGGCCCAGAAAGGTAGTCAGGACATCATTAAAATAGACCATCTGTGGTACAACCTTAAAGGGTTAGTTCACCCAAAAATGAACCAGTGTTTTTACCACGTTTCTTGGTCTGGGATCATTTCAGTTGTGTTGCTGTCTATGGAGGGATATCTTAACATCTTAATTTGTGTTCCGAAGATGAATGAAGGTCTTACGAGTTTGAAACGACATGAGGGTGAGTAATTAATGACAGATTTTTCATTTTTGGGTGAACTAACCCTTTAATTTTATGACGCTACGAGAATCTTTTTTGTGTTCACAGAAAATAACAAAATGCTGAGAAAAAGAACAAAAGTAACAACTTTATTTAACAGCTTTCTTCACTTTTGGTTTTGGAACAACATGTAGGTGAGTAATTAATGACAGAATTGTAGTTTTTTGGTGAACTATCCCATTATCCCGTTGCAATTATGCGTTTAAGCTGCAGTTATAAAAAAGCAGCAGTGGACAGAAATAGATGCAGTTTTAAAAACAGTGGGGGGAAAAAATAAGGAAATAGTTTAATTTACGAGAAAAAGTTGCAATTGCATGAAACAAAGGCGCAATTGTCAGATATAAAGTTGCAATGACGTTGTATCAAATAAATGAGCTAGAGCGCGGATCGGGCCGCATTTTGATGTGACCGAGCCCGACCCGAACCGGAGCATTCTTTCTAAATATCTGTCCGAACCACCACCAAATATCCATCCTCTATCACAAACTGCTTACTGAAAACACAGCACATAACTTTTAGGACTTTATTTGCCTAGCCCAAGTGTTGACATGCAGGTAGTCATTACCTTTCAGATTGAACCCTCTGCACTGAGTCAGTGGATTCCCATGCATAATATCCTGCCTTCTGCTTCTCCTGAAAAAACATTTACATAGGATTAATCCAACAGATTTTCATACAGTACAGTCTTACTGACTGAATGCTTCCTTCTTGTCATAAAAAAAGTCACATTTTAGCTTAATTTCTCATAATTAACATGATTCAGCTGAAATAAAATGTCTGTTTTTCCACTTCAATACTCAAGAATGGATGTTTTGATGGCTGTGCTTTCCATCGATATTTTTCATACTCGATACATCTGGCATGAAGAAAAACTGTTTGGCTTAGGTATCAGGTTAACATGTCCTGTTCAGAAACAAGCCACAGTGTAAATACTTATGAATATGTAGTATGTGGGCTGTTCTGTTTGAGTGACAGCCTGTATGTGTGCGGTCTGAATTCCAAAGACTGGATGGTTTCTGAAATATTGCCAATATTAGGTTGTTTTATGGTACAGTAGTTGCTTCAGAAATGCCCGCTATATAGTGTCTGATATTCTAGTCCCTCGATATGTCTTTTTAAAGCCGTTTCATGGTCTGCCAGGAAAATCTTAGGCCAGAACTCTTTAAAATGTAATAGTGACTAAATTAATTTTAATATGTATGAGTTAGGGGTTTGTACAAATTCCACAAATAATCTTTCAACCCAGACTGTGTGTCTCTGCTTTATGACTAAATGAAACTTTATTTCTGCCCCACTGCTGCTGCAGTTTATGCCACCCCGAGTGTGTGTGTGTACCTCTTGCCAGTAGGGTAGAATCGAGAACAGCTGAGCCCATCCCAGGCACAGTACGGGTCCCGCGCTAAACAGCAGTCTGCACAGGCAGAGCCGTATGCCATGCAGCGGTGCAAAGACACCTGGGAAACTCCGTGCTCAGAGCTAACATACAGCTGTTGCTGTAACAACATACAAGCCAGATATTTCAAAAGCTGTTCCTTTAACCAACAGGACTGGTGACAAGATAATTAACCGGAATTAAAGCAACGACATTTCCCCCGCCACCCCAACTTACTATATGTAGCACTTAATCACTAAATGGAGCTAGAGGAAAGAGCTACTAAATGTAGTTACCTTTTTAGACGAGATTCTTAGGTTGGTGATAGGAGATTGCTTCTGAAAATCAAAATAGAAATGGGGTTAATAAAATGGATTATATATATATATATATATATATATGTATATAATGTTTTTTTTTTTTTTTCAAAAATAAATAAAATTCATGCATAAAACGCCTATTCCTTTCAACATTTATATATTAAATTTAAGCATTTTTTTTTTAAGTCAAGGTGGTGTAACTGTAAGTATTTTATATAATTGTATGCAAAAAAAAAAAAAAAAATCAACAATGTATATATGTGGTGCAATCAAAATGGATCGTTTCGCTATCATGATTTTTTTATTGTTTAATGTTTTTCTTCTTTTCAAAATAATCAAAATTTTATTTCATAATTCTTTTTTTCTGTGGCAGTGCATCAAGCTTGTCACATGACACTTCTCAGTTATGATTTTAGCCCAAATATTTATAAGCTTGTTAAATAGTTAGGTATTCCTATTCTCACATGTGTAAGTAAATCTAATTTGTGCTTTAATCACCTTATAATGATTGCGTCTATATACAGTATGCCGTCGGGTTTGTTTATCTTACAACTCCAAAAATGGCCAAGTCAAATAGTATAACCCTGAGAAAATGTAATGGTATTCATGATTTAAAAATTCATAATGTTCATAAAAGGAAAAAAAAGGGAAAATTTGATCTCTTCTCACTTGATGGTTACACCATTTGACAGTTTTACATATCAAAGCTGAGCATATGTTTAGGCCTAGCTGTTCATTATAATGAACATCCATAGCCTGTTTGAATCAATCAAACGAAACCACACTTTTTAAAGAGAAATCGCCTATTTAGGTTGGTTTTGAGTTTCTATGTTCAAATTTGTGAGTGTGTGTGTGTTCAGATGCCAATTTAAACATCCCACGACGCTGTGTGTGTGGCATTTCATGGTCCCTGAATTGATTCATTGCCCCTAAACCTACACTATATTACCAAAAGTTTTCGCTCACCCATTCAAATGATCAGAATCAGGTGTGCTAATCACTTGGCCTG
>JAUMHR010000047.1:11147409-11157864 GCA_032361145.1 Enteromius fasciolatus | reverse complement strand
TTTTTGCTCAACTAATGCTTAATTGTGAACAAATTAACCATTAATTAATGCTTAACTAATGCATTATTCTGACCCCTTTTTCTGAAGTTTTACCAATAAAATAATTGATCAGAATAAATTTTATCTAGTGAGTAATTTTATCTAATGTGAGTTATTTGTGAATTTAATTCAACTATATATATCAATACTAGTGCAATCGATTAATCGCATGTAAAATAAATTTTTGTTTACATAATATGCTATATATGTGCTATGTATAATTATATGTGTATATACACAAACATGTATATACTACATTAAAATGTTTTACTTATTAAATATAAATTACATGAATATAAATACAGACATGCAAATATTTTCAAAATATATGCGCATATTTATACATAATAAATTTACACAAACACACACATATTTGCAAACAAAAACTTATTATGATTAGCACTATTTAATACCACATATTTCTTCTTTAAGTTAAAATTGAAAAAATTCAGTTCCTCATTTTAAATGTACTTATGTGGATGGCAATTACATAAGTAAAAATTAAAAAAATTTAACTTTTCAGGCACTTCATGGACTGAATATTACGTTATTTAAATTCCACTCTTGCTTGTGTTCAATTATTGATTAACCCACAAAAATACGACATTCTTCATCTTTTTTTTTTTCCATTTCTTTAGCTATAAGGGCTTTTCTGTGTGTTTCGCTAATCTGTTCCAGTTGTGTTTTAATAGTAATCTCAAAGAACAGATTGAAACTGTTATGATGTCAAATCTAATACATTAATGTGATTGATGGGTTATTAAACATTTACTCTATATGTGTTTACTTTGACTGCCCTATTTAAAATACATTTTTTGGGTTTTTTTGCTACTGGCTCAACACATCTTTCTGTTAAATACAAGACCTATAGATTTATTGCGGCTGTACATTTCTCTGCAGTGCACATTACTAATGACCTGCTCAAGTCTCCATTCCCCAAATCTCTCTTTCCTTTCATCAGTGCACTGCTCTATCACTTCATCACTCCATATTGCTGGGCCCTGTGGTCGACATGTGTGGCTAAGGGCCAAGTGTATGATGGAAATTGTCAGCCGGACGTCGGACTGAGAAAGCTGTAGGCTGTCATGTCAAGAGCCGTCGGTCTTTGATGCCGTCTAGACCGTTAGGAACTGTTCTTCCTAATGGAATAACCACTTAAAAGTTTCTCTCATATACAGATGACTCAACGATGACCTATAACATATTATATTTAGGTGTGCATGTGTGGTTTTTGTAGGCGAGTATGTGTGACACATGCTATTAGTTCTCGTGTAAATTGGTGATGATGGCATTGAGGGTTATTATAGTTAATTACAATTAAAGTTTTTTTTACTTTGCTTTTTTTACAATTAAAAAACTAACATAAACTAAAAATGTAATTATATTTTATTAAAAAATTGTCATTCAAAATAAATAAATAAAAAAAAGTGACAAAAAATGACAAAAAACACGTTATTTTAAAATAAATAAAAAAATTATTATTTTTTTCAAATTAAACAATGAACGTTAACCTAAAAAATAAATAATAAAAATTGTTTCGAATAATAAAAAAAAATTAAAATACATTTTAAAAACTGACAAAAAACACAGAAAATACTAAAAATTTCAACTAAAAAATAAAAATATGAAAACATTAAAATTTTTCATTATAGTAGAGTTTCAGTGATAATAAAATAACACTGCTGTGTTTATGTTGCAGTTGTAATGACTCTGGTGTGTGAAAGCATGAATGCGGGTGTAATTTGGCCCATTGGCTGTGTCAACAGCAACCCAACACCAACTAGCCAATTACAGATCAAAGGATTAAGGAGGCGGCACTGAGTGACCTAAAGTTGTCACATCAAAACGGGGCAGAGAGCCACAAAATGTGGGTGTTTTTATGACACTATGGGGTCATGAACAAAGAGATCATAGAGAATGTGTTATAGTACGTGTCCGAGACAAAACAGGACCTGTGGATAAACACACAAAAGACAGCAGCACTTACTGAGCATGACTGAGACGGTGTTGACTTGTGGGTTAAACGAGCATCTTCCTTTCCCTGATTCTGCTCGGGAAGAGATTTGAAAGACTTGCTCCTGCCAATGACACCAAAAACACAAAATCTCTCATTTCACACAAACAAACTGTTACTGTGATATCAGACAGTGCTTAGTCCTTATATGTTGGTTTAAGTGGGCGAATCATGCCCGAAATAAGCTGCAGAGCTGACCTTTTTAATCAAATAATCAAATTATATCATTTAATACATATGAATGACTGACATATGCTCTTGTTAGAATTTTATCTACTGTACCACCTTCAAATGTATTCTCAACATTCAGCCAATCTATATAAAAAGATTTCTGAGTACTCATTAGTGCAGTGGTTCTGGCTTCCTTCTGATAGGTTGGACAGACTTGCCCGAAGGCTTCCAGGTTTCCGACCATCAGGCCAGTTTGTCCTCTCTTTGGTGTCATGATGTTGGCCAGTTTTGTGAAGTGAGAGAAACCAGAGACGTAGAGAGCCTCCGTCAGGACGTACATCCTCTGGTGGTAGTTCTTCTAATTTGTCACGGGGCGTATCTATTCGTTAACTAATATATTGTCTCTTTACATCACGCACAACTATAAGCAAAGATGTGAATCACATGGTGATTCTGGGGTGGCCCTGTCATTGTTGCAAACAAAGCTACTCTGCACACTTTTAAAGGTTACAGGTCACCCTACTGCAGAGTTTTCTTCTTCTGTAATAATCCAGCTGGTGTGTAGCCAAGAGAGATGGACACAGACGGAGGGTTGAGAGAGGAAAATGCTTTTCAAACAAAAAAAGAATGATAGAAAACAAGCTGGCTAGCAGGACTGCTTCTAATCTTGTCTGGTCTCAGAGTGTCTCTTCTCTAGTGTTTTGTTTTGGGGTTTTTTGTCTCGTATCACCGTATCTCATCTAGTGTTGTCTTGTCTTTTATCACCTCATCCAATTTTGTTTTGTCTCATCTCGTCTACTCTTATCTCATCTAGTTTTGTCTTGCTCTGTCTAGTATTGTCTCATCCAATCTGATCTATTTTTGCCTTGTTTTGCTTCGTCTCATGTCTTCTAGTTTTGTCTTATTTTGTCTCATCTCATCTAGTTTTGTCTTACTTTGTCTAGTATTGACTCATCCAATCTTATATATTTTTGCCTTGTTTTGCTACGTCTCATCTCATCTAATTTTGCCTTATCTCATATTGTCTCATTTCATCTAGATTTGTTTCATCTCATGTAGTTTTGTGGTGTCTTATCTAAAAATGTTGCCTTGTTTTGTCTTGCCTCATCTCATCTAGATTTGTCAAGTCTTATCTAGTTTTGTCTTGTTTTGTTTTGTCTTATCTAGTTTTGTCTTGTTTAGTCTTGTCTCGTCTCATCTTGATTTGTAGTGTCGTATCTCATCTAGTTTTGTCTTGTTTAGTCTTGTCTCATCTCGATTTGTTGTGTCTTATCTCATCTAGTTTTGTCTTGTCTTGTCTCATCTCATCTCGATTTGTTGTGTCTTATCTTATCTAGTTTTGTCTTGTCTTGTCTCATCTAGTTTTGTCTTGTCTTATCTAGTTTTGTCTTGTCTTGTCTCATTGAAATTTTTAGTGTCTTATCTCATCTAGTCTTGTCTTGTCTCATCTAGTTTTGTCTTGTCTCATTTAGATTGGTCTTATCTCATCAAGATTTGTCGTGTCTTTTCTTATCTTATCTAGTTTTTTCTTGTCTTGTCTCATCTAGATTTGTCTTGTCTTATCTAGTTTTGTCTTGTCTCATCTAAATTTGTAGTGTCTTATCTCATCTAGTTTTGTCTTGACTTGTCTTATCTAGTTTTTTCTTGTCTCATCTAGATTTGTAGTGTCTTATCTCATCTAGTTTTGTCTTGTCTCATCTATACTTGTCTTGTCTTTTCTTATCTTATCTAGTTTTGTCTTGTCTTGTCTCATTTAGATTTGTCTTGACTTACAGTATGTAGTTTTGTCTTGTCTCGTCTCATCTAAATTTGTCTTGGCTTATCTAGTTTTGTCTCGTTTTGTCTCATCTCATCTAGATTTGTCTTGTATTATGTAGTTTTGTCTCATCTCCTCTAGATTTGTTTATCTCCTATGTACTTTTGCCTTGTCTTTTGTTGTGTTATTTTATTTACATTTGTCTCATCTAATTTGGTTTGTCGTGTCTTATCTATGTGCTTTGTCTTATTTTGTCTATTCTCATCTCATCTCACTTCTCATCTACTCTTAATTCTCATTATTTGCCTTATTTTAACTAATTTTGTTACATCTTAGTCATCGCATCTAAATTTCTTCTCCTATGACAGCTTGTCAGCTCTCATCCTATACCATCTGGTCCTCATTTTTTCTTGTCTCATCTCATCTTGCCTGTCTTTATCTCGTCTCTTGTCTTGTTTTATTGTGCTGTGTTTAGTCTCTTCATTTATTTCTTCTCTTCTTGTCTCACACCTTCTCATGTCATGCAGTTGTCACGTTTGGTTTAATCTTGCATCTTATTTATATTACAATCTATTCTCCTTTAACCTTTTAATATTTAATTGTAATATTTATCTCATATCACAACTCACCTCATCTCATCTGTTTCTCATTTTTTGTCTCATCTCATTTCGCCTGTCCTCACCTTCACCACGTGTCTTTGTGTTTCATCAGGTCTCAATTTGTCTCAACTTACTCTTCCCTACTTACTATTCTCTTCTATTATCATCTTAATCTTACCTTGTCTTTAACCTTTAACTGTTTATTCACATTGTGTTGCATCTTGTTTGGACTCGTACCATCTCTTGTCTTATCTTTTCTAGTTTTGTTTTGTCATCTGGTCTTATATCTTCTCTTGTTTAATCTCAGCACATTCATCTAAAGACCAAAGTACACTATGTTTTGTGTACATAACATAGCCCTGAAACACCAAGCCCTGCCCCACGACTGACAAAAATAACAGTGTTTGCGCGAGCAGGTGAGAGAGGATCGAGCGCAGGAGTGATCGAATTGTGCACGGATGACATATCAAGCGCGAGCGGGGGTTTGAAATTTCTTTGCATTTACATCTGGTTTTCTCTCGCGGAAATGATTTACCGCGCTCGCCAGCATCAGTGGTGCGCTCGCTTATTAATGGCATAGATTTGCTGCCATAGATTAAGTGTGTTTTTCGCATTGCGATCCTCCGCCCCGCTGGAGCAGCAGCAACCAGCTCGTGAAAAACACACGGTACGGCAAATTTTTCTTCTAATTTTTTCTCGTTCTCTTTTAACCTCTAACTACCCTCATTCCCAAGCTGGATTAAATGAGGGGAATATGGGCCTAATGTCCTTTTTTCCAATCCTGCATTTTATGATTCTGAAACAAATGTAGTAAAATAAAGGTGAAACTGAACTAAATCAGACAGTCTGACTGCTTTTCATTAGCGAGTGTAAACTGACCTCAGGACGCCTGCCACGGTTAACATATGCGCAGACTGGGCTGTAGGCTCCACTGCCGCAGATGAACAGATGAGTCCTGTTATAAGGCTGAATCACTCTTAAGAAGTTTCCACATCCATGCTGAGGAGAACAAAAGAGTCAGAGATAAACATTTTCATTCCTAAAAGTTATATAGTCATTTAGTGCTACATAATTCTATTAGCAAGCTGATACTCTCCGTTCTTTTATTTCAGAAAAAGGCAATGCCAGTTAAAATTAAGACAATTTATTTAGATCCAGACCTGTAATTGAGGAAATAAAAGTTTATATAGGTCAGGAATTTAAGGCCTATCTTAGAATACAGGAATCCCAAACTAAAATGGACACCAAACCAACTGCACATGATCCAGCCAAAAGAAAGAGCGAGAGAGGGATGAGTAGAGAAAGAAAAGAAGAGCCAGGGGAGCAGTTAGGAACTTGGCGAAGTGTGTCAAAACAGCAGCTGCATGAGCACTCGGTTAGCATGTGCACACACGCAGGTCCTTCTAGAGCAACTCCAGAAAAATAACAGCGCTTCCAAAAGCACACACCCAACCATCCACTCCTCCCCTTGATCTCTTTCACATGTTTGTCATTAATAGTTCTGTGCCACATATCAGCGTTATCCTCTTCTGGCTTGTATTCACTACTAGATTTATGGTATGGAACCTTTTTCTTCCGCAAAGGCACAAAGATGTCTTGACAGTTTACGGTTCATGTACAGATCAGGCAGAATTAACAAGAAAGAGCTCCATAAACACATCTTAAATAAACCCCTCAGTGTTTCCCAAATGATGCAGATGGATTCGGATGATGTGAGGTCACGCGCGGGTGCTCCTGTGACTACAGGTCCTGTCAGGGGAGAGGGATGGGGTGTATCCCCGTCAGAGGAGCAAACCTGACAGCCTGACAAAGGGCACTGCTACAGATCCATAGATACAAATAAAACATCAGGATATCTGCGGCACAAACCCTATAGTTTAAACAAATAGCGTAGGAAGGGCTCAAAGACAAATATTTGTTAAAAGCCATGCAGGAAGGCTGATCTGCAAACTCTGTAAAAGCTGTGATGTCATTATTTGACATGTTCCTCTGAACCCCTGCTGGTAAAGTTATTAAATCATTGTAGTCCTGCAATTTAGGGCTGGGTGAATTTTATTAAAACTTTCAAGGACACTCGGTGACAATTTCACCCTAAAATTCAAAGACAAAGAAAAACAGATTTAAATTAGTGCTGTCAAATAATTACTGGCATCCAAAATAAAAAGTTTTTGTTTTACATAATAAATGTAAATATTTTCTAAATTTGCTTTCAGATATATATATATATATATATATATATAAATATACACCGTACACACATATTAGGTAAACAAAAACTTTTATTTTGAATGCAATTAATCATGATTAATTGTTTGACAACACTAATTTAAATTGTTTCTCTGTCTGTCTCTCTGTCGGTCTCTGTCTGTCTGTCTATTTCTCTGTCTGTCTCTCTGTCAATCTCTGTCTCTCTGTCGGTCTCTGTCTGTCTGTCTATTTCTCTGTCTGTCTCTATGTCAATCTCTGTCTGTCTGTCGGTCTCTGTCTGTCTGACTGTTTCTCTGTCTGTCTCTCTGTCAATCTCTGTCTGTCTGTCGGTCTCTGTCTGTCTGACTGTTTCTCTGTCTGTCTCTCTGTCAATCTCTGTCTGTCGGTCTCTGTCTGTCTGTCTATTTCTCTGTCTGTCTCTCTGTCAATCTCTGTCTGTCTGTCGGTCTCTGTCTGTCTGTCTATTTCTCTGTCTGTCTCTCTGTCAATCTCTGTCTGTCTGTCGGTCTCTGTCTGTCTGTCTGTCTGTTTCTCTGTCGGTCTCTGTCTGTCTGTCGGTCTCTGTCTGTCTCTGTCTGTTTCTCTGTCTGTCTGTCTCTGTCTGTCTGTCTGTCTCTGCCTGCCTGTCTGTTTGTTTCTCTGCCTGCCTGTCTGTTTGTTTCTCTGTCTGTTTTTCTGTCTGTCTCTGTCTGTTTGTTTCTCTGTCTGTCTGTCTGTCTGTCTGTTTGGCTGTCTCTGTTTGTCTGTCTGTTTTTTTGTTTGTCTCTCTGTCGGTCTCTGTCTGTCTGTCTGTTTGTCTCTGTCTGTCTGTTTCTCTATCTGTCTCTATCTGTCTGTCTGTTTCTCGGTCTGTCTCTTTCTCTGTCTCTGTCTGTCTGTTTCTCTGTCTCTCTGTCTGTCTCTCTGTCGGTCTCTGTCTGTCTGTTTCTCTGTCTGTCTCTCTGTCGGTCTCTGTCTGTCTGTCTGTTTCTCTGTCGGGCTCTGTCTGTCTGTCTGTCTGTCTGTTTCTCTGTCTGTCTCTGTTTGTCTGTCTGTCTCTGTCTGTTTCTCTGTCTGTTTGTCTGTCTGTCTGTCTGTCTGTCTAACTCTCTGTCTGTCTGTTTGTCTATTAATTAAGATTTTTTATAAGATTTGCCTTGATATATTATTATTTGTGGTATGGGTGTGAAGTACAATATTTTTATTTTACCCGTTGAGAACTTTGGTCCGTCTGGCATTTACTTTGTTTTAACACATGTAGTTGATGACAAAGAGAAGGTGTGACCTCCCACTGCGCTTCAGACAACATTTTTTGCTCATGGGCACTGGGACAAGAGCCATCTGTTTCTGATCCAACTGTGACTGTTAGAAATTGGAATAATAAAACTTTATTTTGAATAAACTCATGCATCTGTTCCTGATCCAGCCATGACGGTTAAAATTTGAGGACTAAACACTGATTTAAAATCAGCCCATGCTTGGTGCTCTTTTGATTGATTTGGGACAAGTTTAATTAATTACTGTGATTGTAGAGAGAATAATGCATGTGAAAACAGCTCACTGGATGATCACTTCACCAAGCAACAGACAAAGAGAAGGTGAATCAGGAATGCCGCTGCTTTCACTGTGAAACAGAGGCATAAAAGATCTGGCCAACCATAACATGCCAGGAGTTTAAAAGTGTCAATGTTCTTACTGTGGGGTCTTTGCCAGCCATCTGACACTCCTCGACTTTACTCGGGGATGCAGGCCAAAGGACCTGAGAAAAATAATAGGAGAGCAATGATAAAATTGCAATATATGGACAAAAGAACATTAGAAATAGCAAAATGTTTGACAGATATATATACTTTGAAGTATGTTTATTCAGCAAGGGTACAATAAATTGATCAAAATAATTTTTTTTCTGTTATCAACTTTCATTATTTGCACATACAATAACAGCCTACACATTGTATATAATTCCTCCTTTTACAATAAATAAGCCTAGTAGTTATTTAGCAGTCACAAGCTCTTAAAATAGACTCAAATCATGCTGTTTTGGGTGAGGCTTTTTACTGGTGAACTCGTGATTGGGGTTGAGCCCGCCAGGATGGATGGTCAGCACAAACCAGCAAAATGCACTGGAATGTAATGAATCTCTGAAGTTTTGCCAACCTTAGCTGGAAGAGGAAAGATAAACTTCCATAATTTTTGCCAGTTGTCTTCAAGCTGTCTGCTCAAAAGCCAACACTGTTTAACCAAACTTCAACTCTAACATTTGTCAAATGTGAAAGAAGGAAATGTGGTCACCATTGGTTTCTCCCATTGGATTTACAGTAGAGAGGTTCTGACTGCTCTCTTACCTTCAGCAGAGTCTGGCTGATGTTGTTGATGTCCATCGAGAGTACATGGTCTTTGCAGCCCACGTACATACGGTCTTGATCCTCATCCATGAAGAGGATCCTATAGTCCATGGCTTTCTCAGACAAAGTGTAGTGCTCAAAGGACTGGGTTTTCTGTAATTCTGTAAGGCAAAGACAAACATGTTTGTTGCATTAGTATATGAGGTTTTGTTGTTTACTTGCTAAACTCCAGTCTTATTCCAAAACACACACACACACACACACACACACCCTCATACATATACAAAGGGGTAAGGCCCTTCACCATACCATCAAAGTCTCTCTAATGAAGCCTAAACTCATGAATATTCATTGTTGCTTCTCATTAGTCATTCACTAATGCATAGAGAAGTGGAGGCCACATTGATACCCTCCTCTTCGTCTTTATCCTTTCTAACACTCATTCTAAAACCATCCCTTCTTATTTTTCTTTTCAATGACCCTCTAGTCCCAATGAAAGTCACATTTCTCTTATCTACAGCCACTTTCTTTTCAAGTTTCTGCTTTTCATCCTCAAATAAAGAGACTTCTGAATAAAGTACCTACCAAATAGGTTTGTATATTCACCAAGCTGACTATAAACACAAAACCTGTGCAATTCCCACCTTTCTTAATAGATCCTAGGACAAATAACTCCCTCCCTGGCTTCCCATCCAAAGCAGGGTTGTGCAATAATTTATAATTATATGCAAGAAATTAAAATAATAAAGACATTCTAAGACATGTTTTCAAAACATTATAGTTTAATATACATTAGCATATATTATTAATAAAATTAATATTGATGTGTATTTTAGAATGAGTAATCACATCCAAAATAAGTTTTTGTTTACATAATATATGTTATTTATTTATTTATTATGTGTATATAAATACAAGCAAAAACCTTGTATGTTTTAAAAATATATTAAAAAAATATATTAAATTTATATATATATATATATATATATATAATATTTACATTTATATAAATATATTTAATATATATTAGCATAATTTTCTTAAATGCATGCATGTGTGTATTTATATATACATAATAAATATACACAATTCACACATATGTTATGTGAATAAAAACTTCAGATATTTTAAATGGTTTAACCATTTGACAGCACTACAATTTTTTACAGTATTTTGTTTCTAATTTTTTCTAATGTTTGGACATTTCTCATACTTTCCTATTTTGCCATACAGCGCAATAAAATTCCCATCAAATTGTATTCAGATAATAAAAAATAAATAAATGAATATATATATATATATATATATATATTAACATCAAAATAGACTTTTTTCAGAAATTCA
>JAUMHR010000047.1:11073083-11085620 GCA_032361145.1 Enteromius fasciolatus | reverse complement strand
TGGATGAATTAAATAAGATATTACATGTAAAATTCTTTATAAAAATTCATTTTATTTTTATTAAATAAGAGTTTAATATTTTAGTAAAACAAAAAATACTTACTGAATTAAATTGTTTGTTAATTGAATATAAAAATATTGTATATAAAATATAAAAAAATACAAATATAAAAAAATGTATTAAATGTTAATTATTAATTTATTTATTGATTTTTAAGCTAAAATATGTGATAATGAAATGGGTGTTTTAACGTGGTGTAACTCACACTAAAAACATTTAAAATGATGATTAATTATAGTTTTTGATCAAGCTTGTGAAAATGATCTAGATCTGCATGACAAATGTTGATCTCCGTTGCCCTCTATAGGTTGGATCCATGCAGTGCTCACTTCTCAGGACTCCATGGCTTTTGGTGGGAACTTCTTGCATAACTTAAACATAGGCATGCAGCTCAGGTAAAACCTTAATATACTGTATTAAGCTTCTCTAGACTTTTGCTGTCACTATAGTTAATTTCAGGTTTCTAAACGTATCCCTGCTGTAACCGAACTGCTTCTTCGTTCACATTTTAGGTGTTATGAGATGGAACGCAGACTGAAGACTCCAGATCTCTTTAAGTTCCCATACTTTGAGGCCATTTGCTGGTATGTGGCCAAAAACCATCTGGAGACCCTTAAAGGTGAGTGAGACAGGACTGTTCATGCAAGGCAGGATTTGTTATCATTCAAAGCTCATGTTCACGTTGCATTCATTCATGTTGGCAGTTTTTCATTGCATAAATGTAGTTGTAGATGAACCGTAATGATCGAATGAATTCACAGTGGAACGTGTTTGTGTTTCAGAGCTGCGGGAGGATAGATGTCAACCTCAGGGTTATCTAGTGGACGGAGTGAAAGCTTTAATCTCATCTCTGAAAACATGGCTGAGGAGGGAGGTGAGAGGATGTCATTATTTTGATAGTAAAATAACTGTGGCTGTTGTACATGCTCATTTTCTCTGTGTGTTTCCTCTGCAGTTGACTCAACCCAACAGTGAGGTTCCAGACAATATCAGGCCAAGCCGTCTCATTAAAGGCCTGACCAAGGAGATCCGCTATCTGGAGGTAAGACGAGCCTTAAGAAGTGAAGTGGTTTGAAATGGATGATGAGACAGTAATTCATAGGTCTTTAGAGAGATGCTATTTTAATGTCGGTGCTCACTTTGCCATTTTATGGGAACAATAACCAATGTTCTCCCGTTTTAAAGTAACATTTTAAAGGTATTATATTGGTTATTCTATGACTAGTTCACCCAAAAATGAAAATTGCCATCAGTTACTCCAAACCTGTAAGACATTTGTTCATCTTTGAATCACAAACAAAGGTATTTGTGATTGAAGCTCTTTATAGACAGCAGTGCAACTGACACATTCAAGACCCAGAAAGGTAGTAAGGACATCATTAAAATAGTCCATGTGACATCAGTGGTTAAACTGTAACGGTGCATTCACACGGGGTGTCGTCAAGCGTTGCCGAAAGGAATTGTGGATCCGTCCATTCAAAGTCAATGGGAAGCGCTGACGCCCCGTGTGAGTGCACCGTAATGTTACGAAGCTACGAGAATACTTTTTGTGCTCAAAGACATTGAATTAAGTCATTATTTTAGTCGGTTTCTTCTTCATGGTGGTATTTTCGTGAATGAGCGTCAAAGACTTGCACACAACAGAAGAAAGTGTTGAATAAAATCATTATTTTTTTTGTTTGTGCACAAAAAGTATTCTCGTAGATTCGTAAAATTACAGTCACATGGACTATTTTAATGATGTCCTTACTGCCTTTTTGGGCCTTGAACCCGTCAGTTGCCTTGCTGTCTATGCAGAGTCAGAAAGCTCTTACATTTGATTTCTGGAGATGAACGGCTTTGGAAAAGACATGAGAATTTTCATTTTTGGGTGAACTATCCTTTTAATGTTTTTTTTTTATTTTATTTTTTTTAATTAAAAATATATGCAAATTAAAAAATGTATGCAGGAAATGTATATTATAATGATTAAATACGCACATTTTTTTAACGTTATTTTCTTTTCTCTATGCCAGTTATATCAGAATTATATTAAATCAAATGTCAGATATATTTGGTCTTAATTCTTAAAATGTTTCTTTCTTCCGTACTTCAATATTTGAGCGTTAATGTAACGGCTGATTCTGCATGACTGCTAAAGCAATTGATTTGTTGTGTTTTTTTTTAAACAGGATGAATCGAATAAAGCTGGAAAATCTCAGGGAAGTGCTGAGTGCCCTTTAACACGCTCATCACTGGAGAAGGGATATCAGGCCCAGCGGCTACGAGACCCTCGCCATCGACACCACCACCACCATCATCACAGCCAACAACTGCCCTCTAACCTGGATGTCCTGGAGCTTCACACGCTGGAGGTATTAAAGAGACTGGAGGTCGGGCCTCTTGAGGTGGTGAGTGCATTTTTTTTTTTTATTTATTTATTTTTCCCCACCACAATGCACTGTAGCATTAAGCTCAAATATCTTGTTCGCTCTCTGGAGCGTCATAAGCCTTTATCATTCCTTATCACATGACTGTATTGCACTGCTATCAAATGATGGTAGAGGACATTTTCACCTTGATATTGGATATGTTCACTGCTTTAGCTGCACGCGATTATTATTGCTCATTTCCAGTAAAAACACCTCTCTTCTCTTGTAACAGGACCCAGCCTTCAGCTCCAAAGTGAATGGCAAGATCAAGAAAGTGTCTTCAGTGTCTGCAGTAGCTGTGGAGGGCACTAATGACAACGCCCTGCGCCTGGTGCTAGTTAACGGCAAAATTATGAGGTGAGGGTCCTTTTTAATGACAAATCATTGAATGGTTACATGCCATTGTTTTCTTTTAACATGTAGACATCTGTATTACAGAACTTTTTAAATACAACGTGAAATTTATTAGCAACAATAGTATAATTTCACTGGAATTGCTATATTGACTATTAAAATTGTTATTTTACCTCTTAATTAATCTCATTTGAGTTATACTAGTTTCTTTATACTAGCTATATATATTTATTATTAGCATCATCATTATTATAAACTAATATTCAAAAGGCTGGAATAAATGTATTGATTTTTATTGATTTATTTATTTGTTAATAAATGTTCTTAAGCAGTAAATCAGTATATAAAGACTGGAGTAATCGCACAAGAATACATTTTTTAAATTATATATTAAAATAGAAAACCGTTAGATTAAATTGTGATATTTTACAGTATTGCTGTATTTTTAAACAATGTTTTATTGTATTGTTTTTACTGTATTTTTGTTTAAATAAGCATAAGAGATAATAAAATAATAATAATAATATAACCAAACCTGAACATTTGAATGTTATGTTTGACATTTTTCATTTATATTTTAAAGAATCAAAGACAACAAAAATTGCATGATTTCCATTAAAAAATATTAAACGGCACAGCTGTAATAATATTTTTTGTTTCTTAAGCTGTTAATAATTTATCAAGGATGATGTGAGAGGATGATAATTGTTTGAATATGCATATATATTAAAAAAGGTGTTTTAAATTGTAGTATTTCACAATATTACTGTATTTTTGTTTATCTGTATTACTTTATTAAATATCAAAATAATAATAATAATAATAATAAAAGCAATAATCTTACTAGACCTATGTTACATTTTTGATATTTTCATTTATATTTTATTTATGTTTATTAAAATATAACCATAAAATTAATAAAATGTTTTATTTTGAATATTTGATTTGGTATAATTTTTGATTATATTGATTTGATATTCATATTTTCTATATATTCTAAACACCTCATGAAGAAGTGTTGTTGTTCCTCACAGGGAGAGGTTACCTATCAGTGACGTGGCAGCCAAAGTCAGTGGAGTGGAAATGTTGCAGTACCATCAACACGGGATCAAATTGGAAAGAATGTCGATGTGCCAACAAGAAAAAGTGAAAAAAGAAAAGCCAGAGGATGAATTAAGAGTACACTGCACTATCAAGAAGCCAGTCAATCACGGTGAGCAACGGCAGAATACTGAAGACAGCTAAAAGCATCCTTTCCTTCTGCTGATGTAAAACAAGGAAATCTGTTTGACTGTCATCTCTCAGGTCTAACGGTGCAGACAGAACTCAGGACAGAGTCGACACATGTAGCGTCTTCAGACAGCGACTCGGAGTCAGAAGGTTCTGCTGAGGTACTGATGATGTCCGCCAGCCACTTCTTTTCACTTTGGTCAAATGGCTTTCCCGTCTTAATCCACTCTGCCACGCTTCCTTTAAACAGAAACACTCAGAGATAGAGAGTTCTGAGGAAGAGGATGAAGGAAGCAAAGGAGACTCAGGGAGTTTTGTGGAGCATCTGAGTGGCCACCATAAGCAAGCGCTAAAACGGTACGGCTGAGAAACCTGAGAAACATGGCACAGTTTAAAAGCTCATTTGAACCAATTTTCCTCTAAAAACGTGTTTCCCACAGACAATGTCCTACCTCACCGAGCACAGAGGAAGCCATTCAGGGCATGCTGTCCATGGCGGGGCTGCTGTGTCAGCGGGCGTCAGCTGGGGGCGATATTTTACAGCAGCACAGGTGGTCCAGTCAGGGTAACAGCAACAGCAGCAGTGACGCCTGGGACAGCAGTGAGCCCTGCTCGGCGCCCCGCAGCCCGGAGGGAGAGGATGGGAGTCTTGGAGAGGAGGATTCATATAGAGCGAGCTCACTTTCTCCTCCCCTCCACCCCTCTAAAAGACACGCCCCCAACCCCACACCCATCAGCAACCAGGCCACTAAAGGTGAGCAGAACCACCTTCATTGCTATTTCTTGAAATAATAATACTTGTATCATTTCTTATGAAAAGAAAAACTTTTATTTGTCAAATAATTTAATTCACAAAAAATCACCTCTGGACCTCTGTCGTTAATTTGACTTTTTGTGAAGATTATGTATTATATTATATTATATTATATTATATTGCATTTATACATAAATAAGTGTTAATACATCAATAATAAATACATTAATATAAAATATATATTTGTGCATTTAGAAATAAAAACACAAGCATGTATATATTAAAAAGTATGGTTATTTTTAATGTTTTCATGTGATATATAAATATTTAAAAATATATCAATATTTCCAAAATATATGCTGCATGTGTGTGTATTTATATATGCATAATAAATATACACAGTACACATAAATATAATATGTAAATAATGACAGCACTAATTATTTTTTTATATGTAAGATAATTTTGTACTTTTTTTTTTTTGTATAAATGTAATAACTATTTTAAAAAGCATATATATATATATATATATATATATATAAGAATATTTATCATTTGTAAAAACTTTTCTTTATTTTTAAGAACATTTTAAGAATTATTTGGAATACATTTAAGTATATTGCACTTAAAAGCTACAAAGATATCTTTTTATTTTATTTTATATTATTTTATCGTTATCCCACTTATGTGACTGTTCCCAATAAATAATTTTTGGGAGTTCACAAAATCATTCCAATTTGTGAAATAACGCTAAAACGAGAACGCAGTAAATGAATTGTATTGACTGTATTTATTGCTTATATCATGTTTTTGTGGTTTTATTGCAGGAAAGCGTCCTAAGAAAGGACAGGTGACGGCTAAACAGAGGCTTGGGAAGATATTGAAAATGAGCTGCCATAAAGGCTTATTCCTGTAGCATGACGGAGGAAAGAATGAGACGTGTAATAAATCAACACAGCTGCTTTTCTTTATACGCTGGGACTATTCTCACACACACACACACACTGTGCATGTTTAGGTGACAGGGTATGTTTAATGCCTCACTTTTTTCTTTTTCCACCACCAAACACGTTATCCATCAGCGCAGGGAAACTGCTTTACTTCGGACAGCATTTCCACAGCCAAGAGTTTGAAGAGGAAGCACAGAAACGGATAATCGGAGGTCCAGAGAGCCGTGTGTGTTCCTACAGCCAGGAAAATGTGTGCATCACGGGCTGAGGCCTCTCCTCTCCCCCACCCTACCTCTTACCGCATCTGTAGCACGAGTGTCCAGGCACTCACTCGTAGGCTAAGGACGTCTTCCTAGCCCTCTACAGACCCGCATCGGTCTTCGGATTCCCCTCAAGTCATTAACAATCTGCCTATTTCTCTCTCCTTTGATTGTCTCAGGCTGATGTATGAGCTTTTGAAACGGTGCTGAACATTTATCAGTCGTTCTCCAGTCCCCTCTGCCCCTTTAAGCAATAATTGTACAGCAGCGACTGATGTATTGATGATTTAGCGGGCCGCACTTTTAGGATGCGCAGGACGTCCTCTCATAGTGGGAAGTATTGTACACCCATCAAAAAGTGGCAAAGGTATAACACAGAATTTTTTTGGTTTGACTGTTTATATTATTCTGTATTATTGTCCGGTGGACTTATCCTGGGGTGTTTTTTATACAGGTTCAGCTGAGGAAAATAATTGAGTTTTATCTGGTTTCATTTAGAAAGAAAGTTAGTTTAGCGGTTATTGTCAACCTCTTTGGTTTATTTTTTAATTTAATTACGTTTTTTAACTATATATCTTCCAAAAGCTAATGAAAGATTGCGTTTACACTTATTCGTTTCCGCGCGTTAATTTGCTTTTGTCGCTACCTAGTGGCCACAGAGAGGTACTGCATCCTGAAAAACTGGTCGTGATGCAGTTTGCAAGGACTAAAAATGCTTGTCACATGATTGACAATGACTTTTCGCTCATTTTGCCTAATTTATGTTCCGTTTTGAATTTTTTTTTGTTGACTGGATAACTTATTTATTAATTTTAGAGATATAAGGATTTATATTGCATTGAGTTTCCCGCTTTTTTCCCCTTTGCATCGAGTAGTTTTGTAAATAGAGTATAATTTTGAATGTCGCCTATTCAAGAGGAATGAGCTTTCGTTTAGGTTCAGCTTTATGGATTTTGTAGTTAAAACATTTAATGCTACTTAAAAGAAATTTGAATGACTTTTCCGGTTCAATTTACCTCTTAAGATGTTTAGTGAGTTGGTTTGAATTGTTGCTTTATGTTGTCTGTGTTGAAACGGGACGAAAGAATTTCAATGGGAACAACAACAAAAAAAAGTGGTGCTTGTGTGTGAATTTCTTAGAGAGGCTATGAAACGTTTTCTCAGGGAACATCGAACAGGTGACATCTTTGAATTCATCACCAGCACTGTCATACAATCTCGTTTTATACAAGTTTGCCAACAAATGTATATATTCTCTATTAATTTGTTTTTTTTGTCTGCTGGATGGAATCCCAGATTCAGAACAAAATTGTTTCCCGCTTGTGAAGTATAATACAAAAATAATCTGGAGTGTGTTGGACAGATTTTGATCAGCTGTTGTGTGAGAGGTCTGTTGGTTTAAAAAGCAAATGCACTATTTTGGATGACTTGAGTGAGATAACTGCGAAAACTCAGGCTTTGTTACAGTTTTGAGTTTTGCTCGTCCGCATGTTTTATGGAGAAAAAAAAAAAAAAAGTTCCTTTGTTCACGAACCTTGATATAGACGAGCACCCTTTCAGCTTAACCCTTCATATTTGATCAGTGGAGCTGGTTTTCAGACAGGTTTCCTTTTTGCTTTGACGCATTAATTGTACAGTATTTATTCATCTCTAGCATTCATTTCCATTTTCGACTGTGGTATAGACTCAATGTCACTGTGTTTTCAAATGCTGTGTTCTGTTCCTCCTCTTCAAAATTTCCCAGAGTTCTCTTTGAAAGTTTTGGACGTGATGGGATTTCTCCCAATGCAATGTGTATATATATATAAGATGAGGGAGCTGTTTTGTAGATCACACTGTTTTCCCCTTCCCTTTACCAAATGTTAAGTGATAAAACACTGTTCTACTGACACACTGAAGCGTTGATGGCTTTTATTTTTTATTTTATAATGCAGATTTTATAATTAGACTTGATAATAAGTCCATACACATAACAGGAACTTTCAGTTCCCTCTCTAGAAAATGTGCGGGTTTTGCGATCTGGTGCACATCTGCAAAGAAGAGGAGAGAAATATCAGTCATGCACGCTGTGGCAACATGAGGTAACTGCACTGAAGAAATAAATCATAAAAATAATAATTACTCACCCTTATGTCGTTCCAAACCTTCATTTATCTTCAGAACACAAATTAAGATATTTCTAATGACGTCCGAGAGCTTTCTGACCCTTCATAGACAACGTTTTATGATGCAGAAAGGTAGTAAAGACCGCTTTAAAACAGTCCATGTGATGTGAAAGATCTCGGACTTCATCAGAAATATCTTATTTTGTATTCTGAAGATGAACGAAGGTCGTGCGGGTTTGGAACGACGTGAAGTTGAGTAATTATTGACAACTCTTAATTTTTGAATGAACTGTCCCTTTAAATGTGTACGTACATTGGGTTGAGGGCAAATCTAGTCTTCATCATCAGGTGGGATTCCCAGCTCCTCATTTGTCCATGCTGAAGTGTCCGGCCATGGGAAATGACCCTAAAGAGACATTTAGCTAAGTGGCTGCTGGTCTGTTTATTATGAAATGTTTAAAACCGTATGCTATTGCTCAGTTTCCACTCACAAGTACGGCGTCTGGGTCATGCCAGCAGTGCCACAGGATCCAGAACCACATGGCGCCACTGAGCAGCTCTGCCTGAAACTTCTGGTTCTTGGTGAGCTGAGGAGGTTGTCTGTATTGGGGTTCAATATGAGGGCCTCCTCCTGCCCTAAAACATGACCGTCAAAACAGATCCCTGGTGAGTATGTAAAATGAGCTAATGAAAACCTATGGTATTATACCAAGATGAACAATATATGATTATTTGTAAATGAATACAATGTGATATTAATGAACTGTACATAAAATAGCCAATTAAACGTTTTACAAGTTTTAACATGCACATAAAATAAAGCTCTAACATCAACATTGAACAAACAAAACCTTTTAAATACAAGTAAATGCTTCATATTAAAACATATACTTATATTTTGCTTTATTATTAGACAAAGTTGTCGTGCTTTTCTTTTTTACTAAAAATTCAGTGCAGTGATTTTACAAGTTATTACATTTGATACCATCACTGTACCGTGATATGACCAGGGCACCTCTTTCTATTTGGAGCTAACCTCTATAAACTCTATTTATATCCAGCCATCTACTTCTTTACTAATAAACCGGACTATTTCTCATATATTTAGACTGAATACGTGTCGTTACGCGGATTCTTCAGTATTATTTTCTGTCCACGAACAAACAGCCTTGACTGTACTCGAGCAGCGCGTTTAGCCTGTTAGCTTCCTGCTAAGTTAGTAAAAACACTCACTTTCTGACGGTCATCTGCTGAGGTCCGCGTCTGAAGAGCTGCAGGCCTGTCCGGAGGACACCCGACGTCCTCCTGAGAGAAGACATGCTTATGTTTGTGCCACCACTCTGTTTTCTCGATGAAATGAGCTGCGGTGGCCAGACGGCTAAATGTCACCTTTGCAGCGTCCGTTTCTCTGGCCTGCTAATAACGAGCGCTGTGATTGGTCACTTGAAATAAGGCGTTTTAACGCTACTCGCTGTCTGGTCGTTAGAGGGCGCCACATACCCACAGACACAAGATCGCATAACTATCGATCGGGTATAGTAAACGAATAAATAATCATAAAACTTGAATCAATTTAACAATTACATACTTAATTTGTTTCTTTATTGAGCCTACTTTTGTTACTTCGTAAAAGTATTTTATAATAGTTAATTGTTTCTTGCTAATCTAGTTAATCAAGAAATGAGTGAATTTCATTGCACTTTATAATGTGCATTTACATGAAGAAACGTTTAGAAAATTGTATTTACACAATTATGTTAACGCTATTGAAAACATGACACAGAAGACCATATGTGACAAATAATATTTTATTTCCACAAACAGCAATAACTGTTAATGGTTAATTCATCCCATTTCTGTTGCTCAGTCTATCATCAAAGAAAATATTCAAAGGGTTGGGAGAAATCAGGAGTACCAGCAGAATAACATAATTAAATGTGATTTATGTGCGTTTTAAAAAACGGCACGTACAGCAATTAAAAACTAATAAATAAAACAATGTTTTAAGAGTGAGAAACAGTTCACAGGTTATCAGGCGTCAACTTTTAGCATCTTAATAAAAATAAATAATACATAGAATATATACAGAATATTATTTAATTGTAGGCATTGGTTAAATTAAGATATTTAAGCAACTTTTACAAAAATGCCTTATAAGAAAATATCACAGGTGTGCATCTAAACACTGAACAATGACATGCTTTAAGATATGTCAGAGCAAGATATTTTCATCTGAGACAGCTTTTAGTCTGCAATTTAGTCTGTGAAACTGTGGGATTGAGTTAAAACTAACACAATGACATATTTTATAATCAGTCAGTACAGCTCAGACTTGAAGTTTAGTCTGAATAGGCCTGGTCTGTGACACCAGGGGATAGAGTATAATATAAGTGAATGCAGTGTTCATACTTCAGAAGGAAAACACACACCCACACAGAGCAAAAGTATGCAGTTTGGTGCAATGAAATGTAAAATTAATAACATTTCTAGGAATATAGAAAATATAAAAAACCCTGCACTAGCCAAAATAATAATGTTAAAGCTGCAACAGTCTGGTCAACATAATATGCACTTGGGACAGTTAGGCGAGAGGTGATTGTGTTAGTACAAACATATGCTAGGCTATTCATAAGTTAAGTAACGAAACTGCATTTTGAGCTTACGGGACAACAACTTGCTAAGCAGCGCGCTCTATAGAAAATGCTCCAATACGCCATTTACTAATGATCCCAGAGCAGCGGAGGAGGCGTGCAGGGATCGACAACATGGCGGCTCTGGAAACACAGTCACAGATGAAAACGGCGATGTTACCCAACAACCGCGAGACAGAGTACTTCTGGAGGCATTCATAGCGTCGCACAACGACGATGTGAAACCTCGATCGGGATGTTTTCTGCACACGATTCGTTTCCTGATTGCCACCGAAACAGGAAACGCGCTCCTTCAGCTCGGTTCTTTTGTTGCAGCGCATATGCGGCGGTTGTTGTGACGTAATACACGACTTCTTAGGAACAGCTCTCTCAACAAAACTTGACCTTTAAGAATTCCCAAAACACGCATGAATGAATGAATGTGCCTGTCAGCAATAGCCAAATATACGTTGCATCTCGGCCAAATATCGTCCTGTCCTAACATTAATGGAAAGTTTATTAATTCTGGTTTCAGATGATATATACATATATAAACAGGGTCACGTGTTTTCAATGAGTCTGTTAAAGTTGACTCAACTGCTATTTTACCATTATTGATGATTGCGACAAACTATTTAACCACTATATATGACAGTACAACGCACAAAACTGTAACAAAATATTGCTCATAAGCAAATCCTGTAATAAACAGCACTGTGTCTCCAATGAACTTCCAATGAAAAGTAGCTAAAGCCTGGCCCAAAAGTAGCTAAATATTGCCAAGTAACGTCACGTACTAATTTGCATAGCAGTTACGTCATCGCGTAGTATCTGACAAGCGCAAGCCTGTCGTGTCTCTACTCTCTGAGGCGCCGTGTATTATTTTATATTAAAACATTACATCCAGATGCACAATAAATAGATTCTTATTAACATATTACTTTGCGTGATGACGTCATTGCGTGATCGCAACTCAAAACTACATCTTTATTAAAAACTAATACAACTAATTATTTATGTAGTTTACTAAATAATTAATGTTTTCTCAAATTGACTGGCCATCTCAGTAAAAACGTTATTTAGATTTGTATGAAAAATATAGCTGACTATTTGTAAAAGTAATACAAATTCTTTTTGATAAGATTTTTTTCATTATTTTTAAATATAACTGATAACGAAGTTACTTTTTTTTTTTTTTTTTTACTTTTTTTAACTAGTGAAATTAACACATCTTTGTAAGTGACAACAATTATAGTACTATTGGAATTTATTGCTACCTGAATTACCAACAATTAAACTAAGTTATGCAAAACAGTTTGAGCTAACAATTTAACTTGAATGTGATGTCTGTGTTGAAAATTGCTAAAAGTAGCCAAATGAATGTTAAAAAATCTTGCTAGGTGCTTTTTGAAAAAAAGAAGTTGCTAGGGTAGTATGAAAAGTTGCTAAATCAAGCAACCAAATTGCTAAGTTGGCAACACTGCATGCAAATACATCATGACGCAGAAAATGAATCACTGAATCGTTTATAACGAACCCAACAATGCTTTTCTACACTCGCCAAAAGGATTATTAGGAACACCATACTAATATGGTGTCTTAATTCTACGTGGCGTTGATTCAACAAGGTGCTGAAAGCATTCTTTAGAAATAATGGCTTATATTGATAGGATAGCATTTTGCAGTTGATGGAGATTTGGATGCACATCCAGGGCACGAAGTTCCCGTTTCACCACATCCCAAAGATGCTCTATTGGGTTGAGATCTGGTGACTGTGGGGGC